>CAUYON010016311.1:0-51229 GCA_963573935.1 Arctocebus calabarensis | reverse complement strand
AGGACACCAGGTTGTTTTCATTGTTTGGCTGTTAGGAATGAGGCTGCTATAAACATTCAGATGTAAGTTTTTACATAGTAATATGCTTTCATTCTTCTGGTGTATATCTCTAGGACTAGAATTGCTGGGTTATGTGTGTGTATGGCAGTGGTTCTCAACCTTCGTAATGCTGTGATCCTTTTATACAGTTCCTGTGGGTTGTGACCCACAAGTTGAGAACTGCTGGTGTATGGTAATTCTTTTTTGTTTTTTTGAGACAGAGTCTCACTTTGTCACCCCCAAAAGAGTGAGCTGGCATCATAGCTTACAGCAACCTCTTAACTCTTGGGCTCAACCGATTCTCTTGTCTTAAGACTCCCAAGTAGCTGGGACTACAGGTGTCCACAACAACGCCTGGCTATTTTTAGAGAAGGGGGTCTTGCTGTAGCTCAGGCAGGTCTTGAACTTGTGAGTTCAGGTGATCTTCCTACCTTGGCCTCCCAAAGTGCTGGGATTACAGGTGTGAAGCCCCTATCCCTGATCTGTATATGGTAATTCTATGCTTAACATTTTGAGGAACTGCCAAACTATTTTCCAAAGCAACTATACAATTTTATATTCCCATCAGGAATCCATGAGACTCGAATTTCCCCATATCCTCACTAACCCTTTTTATGTAAATGGAATTGTACAATAAGCGGACTTTATATTTGGATTCTTTCATGTAGGCTCACATTTTGTTTCTTCAATGGCTCATGATATTGTGTACCTCTTCATCTGCTTATTACCCATTTGTCATTTTATTATTTTTATTTATTTTTTGAGACAGTCTCAAGCTGTCACCCTGGGTAGAGTGCTGTAGCATCACAGCTCACAGCAACCTCAAACTCTTGGGGTTAAGTGATTCTCTTGCTTCAGCCTCCCACATAGCTAGAGTACAGGTGCCTGCCACAATGCCCGGTTGTTTTTTGGTTGCAGTTGTCACTGTTTAGCAAGCCTGGGACGGGCTCAAATCCGCTAGCCTCAGTATATGTGGCTGGCACCTTACTGAGCTACGGGCAATGAGCCAGATAAATACTTAGGTTTTATTCTAGTTCTAACTTGTTTCTTTTCTTTTTCTTTTTTTGAGACAGAGTCTCACTACGTTGCCCTGGGTAGAGTGCCATGGCATCACAGCTCACAGCAACCTCTAACTCCTGGGCTTAAGCGATTCTCTTGCCTCAGCCTCCCAAGTAGCTGGGACTGCAGGTGCCCACCAAGATGCCTGGCTATTTTTTTGTTGCAGTTGTCATTGTTGTTTAGGAGGCCCGGGGTTGGGTTTGAATCTGCTAGCCTGGGTGTATGTGGCTGGCACCCTACCCACTGAGCTACAGGTGCTGCCTGGTTTTTTCTTTTTTCACTTTTATTTAAACCAGTTGGTTTTTATTCTTTGTGACTGGCGTTATTTTCTTTTGTTTTGTGCTGTCAGTGAGATGCTGTGTGTCAAGGTTTAGCACATAGTAAGTGCTCAGTAAATGCAAGCTAATTAGCATAATAGTAATGACAAATCATGCCAGATGGAATGCAGAAGACCGTGGGGTTCTCAGCTGTGCAGTGGCTGAAGTGGTACCTGGTAAGAGGTTGTGGTACTGCTCAACTGGTGGGAAGCCCCCTTGGCCCATAGTCCCATGCTTTCACTTCTTCTTCTGAATCATCATTCTTCGAAGGCAGGCCATGGCCACCGTCCATCCGGCACTTTGGGGGATCTTTTTGGTGATAAGCCCCCTCCCCTCAGGTGAATTCCCCCACTTGAGACGGATGACAGAGGTTATTTGTTGTTTCTTAACCACAGCTTTTTCCACCCTCACCCAGCACAGAGCAGATGCAGGTCTTGGGGCTTCCCCTCGCTGGTCCTGGCTCCATGGCAGGAGGTGGGCGGTGGGTGCCCACCAGCTCTTGTACCTGTCAGTTTGTACTACACATAGACTCATTCCTTTGGTCCTGTGCCACCCACTGTGATTGCCCACAGACTCAAGGCCCTTGGCTGCTGTTTTGGGGGGTGTTTTCCGGGTACACAGAACATCCCCTCCAATCCCAGGTAGACCAGGCTCACCGTCGCCCCACTTTATGGCCTGGACACGTGATATGGCTTCCTGGAGCACTGTTTCCCCTTCCTTCTGGAGGGGCTGAGCATAGCCTGGCATTTGGGGTGTCCTTGGGACTGTGTGGCTTGGGGGCGGAAGACATAGCCTGGTGAAGATGTGGCTGAGCTTGGTCAGGCCAGCTGTGGTGGGGGCAGGAAAGATTTTTGTGGGGATGACTGGGAACAGGATGTGGTCGCTTGAGGTGTGGGCTGATGGCAGCTGGTGTGCATTGGGTGACAGGGGAGGCAGATGGGACCTGGGCCTGGATTGGATCTGATGGCCCCACCAGGTGCGATGGTGAGCTCCTGCCCAGAGATATCACTTCTGTTGTCAAGAGAGGATCAGGCGAGCTGGAGAGAAAGTAGACAGAAGCTGGTGTGAATGGTATAGCATGTGCTGGCTCTTCACAGCAGCCCAGCTCCAAGTGACAGTTGTCGGTCCCTACTTGGCATGTGAGAGCCCAAGAGTTTGTCCAGGAACGATGCCCTCTCCTTGACTTTTGAGTTAAAGTGTGGAGGGGAGAAAGCCTGGGCAGTGGTGGCAAGAGGCCCAAGTGGGTGGAGGTTTGGCACCCTTCCCTCTGTGCAAGGCCCTGTCCCAGGACATTACTCCAGAGCAGCCCAGGTAGGGTGTGTAATTCTGTCCATCTGCGGGAGGTAAGAGCAGCAGGGAAGGTGCCCCTTGATTTTCCTGCTTGTGCCATGAAAGGGAAGGAGGGTGGAGTTCCGAGGGTGGTCCTTCTTAAGCTATAACCCATGCCTTTAAGCGATGGGCCTTAGAGCAGAAGCATACATTTGTCCTCACAGCTGGTCATGGAGGGCAGTGTGCACCCTACCCTTACTCGATGGGCCAAACAGGGGGAGTCAGGGCACCTGCATCTCAGGAAGGGTCACATGGTTATTGGGGGACTCCTAGACTGGCTCTGTGTACATGTGCTGTGGGGATGTCTCTCTAGATGGGGGTCTTTTTCTGGGTATCTGTATGGGGAAGGCTGTCCCAGCATCTGAAAGGGGCTTTGTGTCCCTGTCTCTGTGAGTCTATGGTGGGGGGTGGTCTGTATCTTTCTGAGAGGGGGCTCTGTGTCTGTGTCACTGTAAATCTGTCTTTCTGATGTAAGGGAGGGCACTTGCTCGGTGGGGGCGCATAGACAAACCTCCAGCCTGTCTGTCCTACTCCCATGCCTTGGTCTCAGCAGCTCTGACCAGTGAACCCCCACAGGGTTTCCTTGGGGAATGGGAAAATCAGGCCAGTGTGTGACCTGGAGTACCACCTGCTTGGAGGAGGGAGGGGTCTCATGGGGAGTCTGGGACACAGAGCACAGCTGAGATACTCACCAAGTCTGTCTGCCTGTCTGGCCGGGAAGGTCCCTGTTTCTGGCATTGGGGAGTTCTTGCCAGGAACGAGAAAGCTGACTTGACTCAAGCCTTTTCTAGAAGCTTTTCCCATCCCTTTCCTACTCCCCTGTGGAGAGGAATATGAGGCAACCAAGGAGTAGATTTGGCCCATGGTGACCTGAATAAGTCTGGAAAGATACTCAGTGGCCACACGTTCACTTGCAGAAGCCCTAGAGCAAATTCTGTTCTTATCCTCATTTTGCAGAGAAGTAAACTAAAGTACAAGAGATGAATGAATCTGCTCAGAGTAACATATTGGGAAGAGTGGCTGAAGCAGGCATCTGAAGGGCCTAAAAGGGTGGGGGTTGGGCTTGGGGATCTTAATTGGGAGCACAGCAAGGAAGCAACCTGTGGCTATGGTAGGGCCAATGTTTGTTCAGCCTCTAGAATTGGCTCACTGCCTTCCATTTGACTCCAGGGAGCCAGGTACCAAGAAGGATGAGGTAACTCACCACCCCCCACATCTCTGTTCCCAAGATACCTGTGGGGTCCCAGGCATCCACTCAGATACTCAGCCATTTGGCAAACCCTCCAAGTACCTATTCTGGGCCTGACACAGTGCTGGGCCCCAGCTGGGACCTTCCAGTCAGATGGTGGAGGCAGCTGCGTTGTCAGGAAATTATGGCTGGTTCAATAAACTCCACACTGAGGGAGGGACAAGAATCACTCTCACTGTGACTTAGTCGTCAGTGAGGCTCCCTGGAGGAGGAGAGGTTTACTTTGCTGGGACATGCAGTCTAAATAGGCAGGACCTGGTGGAAGGAGAAGGCTTGGGCTGGGCTGACGAGGGTCATAGGTTCCTAACAGTGCCCTGTGAGGGGCAGCAGGGGCTGCACGGGCTGCACCTGAGCCTTCCCCTCAGCCTGCCCTGACTGGCTAGAGGGCCCCCCCCACCCATGACCCACCTTCACCCTGATTATACTGACTTGAAGAATCCCAGTCATTCCTCCAGTCTTCACTGAGGTCTTGGGAGGTTGTGCCCCATATCTTGTGCCCTACTGACCCCCAGCACCCAAAATGCTCAGCAAGTAAAAGCCCCATGATGAATATTTGTTTCATGAAATGAAATTGAACACCTGTTGCCTACTAGGCAATGGGTGAAACCAAGTCCCTGCAGAGCCCTGTGGTCAAGGAATGAGCAAGACTAATTTCACAGTCAACAGGTGCAGGCAACAAGTCAAAGTGCTTAAGGAATGGAGGCTGTGTATTTAGATGCTGAACTGGGCGGACCTACTGGAAATGACTCTTGAACTGACACCTGAATCTGAGAAGGAATCAGATTTGTGAAGATGTTGGGGAAGCTGCCTTTCAGACAGAGGGGACAGCAGGTGCAGAGGCCCTGAGTGCATGTGGTACACTGAGAGAATAGTGAGTGAAGCCAGTGTGGTGAGAGCAGAGGGAGTGAGAGAGATTCACTGAGATGCCATGGGACAGGGGCTGACAGAGGTTTCTCAGTGAGGTGGGGGCTACAAGTTGGCAGGTTTTTTTTTTTTTGAAGACAGAGTCTCACTTTATCGCCCTTGGTAGAGTGCCATGGCATCACAGCTCATAGCAACCTCAAACTCCTGGTCTTAAGTGATTCTCTTGCCTCAGCCTCCCAAGTAGTTGGGCTACAGGCCTGGTTGTTTCTCTCCTTGACATTGTGGCACCTGCCACAATGCCCAGCTAATTTTATTTTTAACTTAATTTTTTTTTTTTGAGACAGAGCCTCAAGCTGTCACCCCAGGTAGAGTGCCATGGCTTCACAGCTCACAGCAACCTCCAACTCCTGGGTTTAAGTGATTCTCTTGCCTCACGCTCCCTACAGGTGCTGGCCACAACGCCCAGCTATTTTTAGAGATGAGGTCTCTGCTCTGGCTCAGGCTAGTCTCAAACCTGTGAGCTCAGGTAATCCACCTGCCTCGGCCTGCCAAGTGCTGGGATTACAGATGTGATACACCGTACCTGGCCTTTTTTTTTTTTTTTTTTAAAGACATAGTCTCACTTTGTGACCCTCAGTAGAGTGCTGTAGCATAATAGTTCACAGCGACCTCAAAACTCCTGGGCTCAAGCTATCCTCTTGCCTCAGCCTCCCAAGTAGCTGGGACTATAGGTGCCTGCCACAACCCCCAGCTATTTTTAGAGATAGGGTCTTACTCTTGCTCAGGCTGGTCTTGAACTCCTGAGCTCAGGCAATCCACTGGCCTCAGCCTCCTGGAGTGCTAGGATTATAAGCATGAGCCACTGTACCCAGCCCAAGGATACTTTGTTTTGCTATTTGAGACGGGGTCTAGCTATGTCATCCAGGTGGAGGGTAGGGGCTAGTTATAGGTGCCATCATAGCTCACTGTAACCTCAAACTCCTGGACTCAAGCAGCCCTCCCATCCCAGCCTCCCAAGTAGTTGGGACAATAGACATACACTGCAGGGGAGGAAGGTGAACTGGGGCAGTGTTGTAGGGGTGAAAAGTAGCCAATTCTGTGTTTGGGAGTAGTCTGACAGGACAGACAGCCATTCATTTAATGCTCTCCACCTCTCAGAGGGTTCAGGTATCACCCTGTTTTTTGGCCCGATTTCCACTCGACAGTGGAGATCCCAGCAACCACCTCTTTACTCCCACCAGCCACCTTGGTTTGGAATCCAGGCTGCATGGCCCTTGAGTCTATGCCAGCAACCACTTTTAAGTCTTCTATGGCTCCCTGGTACCTGGGGGAGGAGGGAAGAGGCCACTATGGCCCAGCCCACTTAGCTCTCTAAGATGCCAGTGGGTTTCAGATGCACTCAAGGCCCATGCTGGAATGCAGATTTTAGGTTCACTTCCAAGGGTTCCACACCAGTGGGTGGGAATAAGTTACCTGTTCTGTGCTTTGTTCCTGTGTGAAGGTATATGAGCTTCAGTCTCATTTGTGAAGTGAGGATGAAAACATCAGCCTTATGGGCCATTGGAGGGTCTTATAAGGGTCACACATACCACTCCTCACATGGCAGTGGCAAAGAACAGGGTGGAGGATTTTTCCCTCATAAATCTAACTTGATGTCCAGTATTGTCCTTTACTCTGGAAGGACAGAGTACTTGCTCCTACTGCTGCATCCTTCCACAGTGAATGATGTGATTTCATCTTGGAAAACTGAAATGTTGCTGGTCTGTGAATTCTACAATCCAGGAACCACTGGGTTGCCTTGCCAGGCACACAGTAGATGCTCACTAAAGTGTGACATGATGGGGGTCACTGTTGTTTAGGGTTGGTAAGTACATTTATTTTGTGTGTGACTGGGTGGCTGTTGGTGTCATTTATGTCCACATCTACCTTCCCGCTGCCTTCTGGATTCATCTTTGCTCTCACCTCTGGGTGTTGGCTCTTCCTGTCCCCTTAGCGTCCTGTGTTTCCCTCCACCTTCTCCACTTTGGGAAGTACTCCGCGAACACAGCTCTGTGCCTGGCCAAGACCCAAAAATGGAAGAGGAGGAAGGCCTCCTCAAGCCCTTAATGCACTGGAGTAGAGAGAAAACATAGGAAAGGGGGTGGGCTTTTTGTTCCCAGTTCTCCTTGAGGCTATAGTTCCCTGGTGCTCATTCCCTGCAATCTTTTTATACCCCTGGGAGCTCTTTTGTACATACCGTATTGCCATATTCTCATGGGATGGTAGTGGCATCATTACCCCACTTCAGAAAAGTGGAAAGGCAAATCTGTTTTTGTTTTTTTTTTTAACTGCAGTTTTGGCCAGGGCTGGGTTCGAACCCACCACCCTCAGTATATGGGCCCGGTGCCCTACTCACTGAGCCATAGGCGCCGCCCAAGGAGAGGCAAATTTCTTGTCCATAGAAGAGGAGAGTCCAGGCTTGGTGCCTGTGGCTTAAGTGGCTAAGGTTCCAGCCCGGGCCTGCCAAACAACAATGACAGCTGCAACCAAAAAATAGCTGGGCGTTGTGGCAGGTGCCTATAATCCCAGCTACTTGGGAGGCGGAGGCAGGAGACTGGCTTGAGCCTAGGAGTTAGAGGTTGCTGTTAGCTATGATGCCACAGCACTCTACCCAGGGTGACAGCTTGAGGCTCTGTCTCAAAAAAAACCCCAAAAAACACAAAAAGGAGTTGGAACTCAAGCAAAGAACCAAGAATGCCAACCCACAGGGTGAGGAGGTCAGTGTGTGATGGTTATGCAGGCGTGAGGGGTTTGGGGTCAGATACCAGGTGGCTGCCACCTCCTGGCTTAGTCTTGATGCTGCCCACCTCAGATAATGGCTGAGAGGAACCATGTAAGATGAACGCCTTCCTCATTTCAACCCCATTATTACCTTGGGATGGTATAGTAAGGTCTGTGACAGAGGCCAGAGTCTGGGGAGTACATGGTTACGTGCATTTTTCTTCTGCAGGACTTTTCAGAGCCAGTAATGGGCTGCAGTTTGATATGATTGTCCTTGCACAAACAACTGTCCTCTTTTGGAGAATCCCTTTTTGCATTGGCTGCCAGGAAGTTAACAGGCAAATATGTGCCATCTAGGACTCTGACCTGTGTTTAAGCAGTTATCTCTCTCCCAGCTCTTTCTGGGTACTATATCCTGACAGAAATCTTTTTTGTTCTTTAAAGGTTGGCTTTTTTTTTTTTTTTTTTGACACAGAGCCTCAAAAGCTATCGCCCTGGGTAGAATACTGTGGCATCTTAGCTCATAGCAACCTCCAACTCCTGGGCTCAAGCGATTCTCCTGCCTCCATCTCCCAAGTAGCTAGGACTACAGGCGCCTGCCACAATGCTCATCTATTTTTTGGTTGCAGCCCTCATTGTTGTTTGGCAGTCCCGGGCTAGATTCGAACCTTCCAGCTCAGATGTATGTGGCTGGTGCCTTAGCTGCTTGAGCCACAGGCACCAAGCCTAAAGGTTGGCTTTTTGATACCAACCACTAAGATTAGGTTAACTTCTATAACATGTTCATTCATCCAGGTATCATCCATTTTATGCTTTGGCCTGGATTGGGGGATTCAGCCATCCATGACCAGGATCTGAAATTTGCTGTGAGCTTTTTCAGCCCACTTCCTATCCTCTCTATAAAGGACTAAACTAATGTGCTTGCTTTCACCATAAATATATATGGATATAGATATCTCACCATATCTATCTATCTATATATATATTTTTAGGCAAAATCTAACTCTGCCATATATATCTATATCTATATTTTAGGCAGAATCTTGCTCTCACCATAAATATATATAGATATAGATATCTCACCCTATATATCTACATATATATATTTTTAGGCAGAATCTTACTCTGTCCTCTAGGGTGGAACGCAATGGGGTCATCCTCGCTTACTGCAGCTTCAAACTTCTGGTCTCAAGCGATCCTCCTGGTTCGGCCTCCCAAGTAGATGGGACTACAGGCATACACCTCCACACCTGGCTAATTTTTCTGTTTTTAGTAGAGATAGGCCTTCTTGCTCTTGCTCAGGCTGGTCTTAAATTCCTGTAACTCAAGCAATCCACCCACCTCAACCTCCCAGAGTGCTAGGATTATAGGAATAACACACCCGGTCTCTCCATCTTTATGAAAGGAAACTGAGGCTCCAATTAGTGCCATGCCCCAGGTTTCAAAGGTATCAAGTAGGAGAGGTAGGGCTTCTCTAAGCATCTGCAGATCTAGGCTCCAGACCACCTTCCTGACAGCATGGGTGCGGCAGAGGTGTGGCTGGAGGGCTGATTGTGGGGCCAGGTTCCACTTCCTGTCCCACCGCTGTTGTTTGCAAGAGATCAGTTCTGTGCTCAAAAGCCCTCAGGGCGATAAGACTGCCAGGAAGCTGGTGTAGAGTAGGGGCTTCCAGGGGGGTGGGATGTGTCTCCTCAAGGTGGTCATTGACTGGCTGTCATGGAATAAGGCCGATGTGAGGGCCTGGCCTACCTTTAACTTACCCCTCAGGAGTGAGTTGGATGCTGTCCTCACCCTCTGTTCCTGTTCTAAAGTATCTTCCCTTTCCCTCCAGTTTCCTGGGAAGGAAGTCACAAGTAGCAGACTTGCTTCTGCCTGAGGTGCCTGCTTCCCACAGCCTTAAGGTCCCATGGTGACTTCTGGGGTATACTGTGCCAGCCTCATTGGGTGCCTCCCTCCCCATATCTTCCTGTGGGAGGCCATGCCTGAGCTGTTCGGGTATGACTTCCCTACCTCAGGGCCTTGGCAGTGCCTGCCAGTCCTGTGTCTGGAGAGCACGAGGGCTCTGTGGCTTAACTGCTGTCCCAGCCCAGCCTGCGTATCTCAGCTCTTGCCAGGCTGGAAGAGCCACAAAGGCTTGGCCAATCCCTCTGTCAAGTATAGGTGAGAATGAATGGTGCCAGACCCTATACAAAGTGATTGTGAGGATTCAACAAAGTGGGATACAGCCTATGACATGGAATGGTCATCCTGGCTTGGGCTTGTTTGTGCCAAGGCAGGCCCCCAGACCCTTAGCACATGGGAAGTGGCAGCAGATTACAAAATGGAGTTTCCAGGTTACAGCCTGAGGGAAAATGAGAAGGTCCTTTCATCTAGGTGGGCTCATATCCTTGATGTGTAAGAAAAGGGGGAGAATTGTCCATAGTGGCACTGCTGGGTTCAGGCGTAGCTGTGCATACTGACCTCCTTTCAACTCTCTCTCCAAAGGGATAAGAGATGACAAACCTAGAGAGAGAAATCTGCTCTATCTTATGCAGAAGCACATGGAACTTTCTGCTCAGTTTTCATGTCCACTAAACAGATTACTTTTCCAGGCAGGGCTTACTCTGCCCTTTGGCTCCTTTGTCCCCCTCGGTAGAGTGCTGTGGCATCACACAGCTCATAGTAACCTCCAGCTCCTGGGCTTAGGCGATTCTCTTGCCTCAGCCTCCCGAGTAGCTGGGACCACAGGCGCCTGCCACAACGCCTGGCTATCTTGGTCTTTTCATAGCAAACTCAAGCTCTGGAGTAGTTCCTTGTGCTCTCTGCAGTCACAATGAATATATTTTATTTTAATGTAAATTACATTTGCTTTCCCTTTACTGTAGTTAGGGTTGGTAAGTACATTTATATTGTATGTGAATTTCAGCGTAGGATGGTAAAAGAGCATATTACAAAACGACAGTGTGACCAATCAGTAAGACTGAAAGTGGGCATGTGCCCAGCTCTGAGACGATGCTGTTGTGCTATTAATACTGTGGTGGGGCTCGGCGCATGTGGCTCAGTGGACTAAGGCGCCAGCCACATACACCTTAGCTGGCGGGTTTGAATCCAGCGTGGGCCTGTCAAACAATGATGGCTGCAACCAAAAAATGGCTGGGCATTGTGGCAGGCGCCTGTAGTCCCAGCTACTTGGGAGGCGGAGGCAAGAGATTCGCTTGAGCCCAGGAATTGGAGGTTGCTGTGAGCTGTAATGCCACAGCACTCTATCCAGGGTGACAGCTTGAGGCTCTGTCTCAAAAAAAAAAAAAAGTTTGAAGTTATGATGAGCTATGATGATGCCACTATACTCCAGCTTGGGTGACAAAGCAAGACCCTGTTTCTAAAAAAAAAAAAAGAGCAGCACCTGTGGCTCAACAGAGTAAGGTGCTGGCCCTATATGCCGGAGGTGGCGGGTTCAAACCCAGCCCTGGCCAAAAACTGCAACCCCCCCCCCAAAAAAAAACTCCCTTAAATAAGAAAGGTAAAAAAAAAAATGCTGCCCCAGGCTTCTGAGAGAAGCAAGCAGGATGGGCAGAAACTCTTCCTCAGGTAAGAGGGGGTCCTGCTCATAGGAAGAGTACTCAGTATTTGGCCCAGACCCAAGCGAGCTGGGCCTGGTGACAGTGGAGGAACCGTTCCTCCACTTACATTAACAGGGATGGCAGCTGCAGTTGAATGTCACAAGGTGTGGCCTTGGACTTTTTTTGGCCGCCAGTGGCTAGAGCAGTAAGAAAAGGGCAGCTGCAGAGTGTGGTGGAGGTGGGAGAGGCAACAGCAGTGAGGGCAGCTTCAGCTACAGTGAGTGACTAGACCCAGGGGAGAGGGCAGGCCTGGGGCACTGAGGTCTCAGGGACTTCCAAGTGATGGGGACTTGCCATTGCAGATCACCGCATTGTTGTATGCCTGTAACTGACCTCCAGGTGGTCAGGTTGTGAAAATACAGTGATATAGCTTGAAAAATGTCTACAATTGGGAGATAGATATGGGCAACTTGAATGGTCTCTTGAAGCAAGTGGCAGTCTCTTGGGGGACATTTTCAGCAGTGCTGATGAACAACAAGCTCAATAACCACTTGGGAAAGTTAGGATTTAAGTGAGACCCGAGACACCAAAAGCATCATTTACTGTAGACTCTGACTGTCTGGGTGTCCACCATTCTGTCCTCTTTGTAGATCTACTTGTGAATGAAACACATATCAAAAGAAAACAAGTAAGAATAGGAAACCTTTATATTTTTGGTCATTTAGAAAATGTAAATACAAACCCATTAAATACTTTTTTTTTTAATTTTTTTTTGCAGTTTTTGGCCGGGGTTAGGTTTGAACCCACCACCTCTGGCATATGGTTTAGAAAATGTAAATACAAACCCATTAAATACTTTTTTTTTTTTTTTTGCAGTTTTTGGCTGGGGTTAGGTTTGAACCCACCACCTCTGGCATATGGGGCTGGTGCCCTACTCACTGAGCCACAGGCGCTGCCCTCCATTAAATACTTTTTGACGGGTTGATTGAAAAACCACTTTTATCATTAAATAGTTTCACATTTTTAGTATTTGCAACAGCTAAGACTTGAAGGCTAAGGTGAGGGTACCAGGTAAGCAGAACTAGACACAGTTTCGATTTCATGAAAGGGGGAGATAGTCGTTAATTAAATAATTGGACTAGTAGATATGTAATCACTCACACCCAGACAAGAGGGCAGCAAAGATGAGGTACAGCTCGTTGTGAGTGCTTAGGGCCAGCCAGTTGATCTGCTGGAGGGGGTCAAGGAGGCTCCCCTGAGGAGCAATTAAGAAGGTCTGAAGCATGAGCGGTTAACCAGGCAAAGTGGGGCAGAGGGAGGGGAGGGAGAGCACTTCAGACAGAGGGACCGGCATGTGCAGAGGCCCTGTGAAAGCAAGGAGGCCTGGGTAACTGAGCACCCGAGGGGCCTGCGTTACTGGAGAAAGTGTCTGTCTGCGAGGTCTGAGAGTAGGACAGGGCTGGACCATGCAGGGTCTATGGCTGTGCTGACGCAGTCGGTCTTTATTCTGAGAGTGGAAGGAAGCTATTGAAGGATGTCAGCAGAAATGGTTTGGAATGGGGACACTGCAGATTAGGGTTGTGAGAAAGAAAGCTCTGCAATACTTCAGACACAGATGATGTCAGTCACCCCCTCAACTGTAGCACTAGGGAGATGGAGTAGAGAGAGGCATGCCTTTTGGAAATAAAATAGACAGTATTGGTGATTAACTGAAATTCAGGGAGAAAAGGGTGTGGAGCAAGATTCCCAGGTGTGTGGCCCGTGGAACTGGATGCACAGTGGTCATGTTCATGGTGATAGGCACAGAGCCCCAAAAGCAAGGCTTGCTCATTGTTCTACTTGATCTTCCCCTGATCCTTCCCTTCCTTCCCTTTCTCTTTTCTTCTCCTCCTCCTTTTTCTTGGAGAAAAACATGAGTTTTGGACATAGTGAGTTGGAAGTACCTTTGAGACACCCAAGTGATGATGCTCCACCCACTGGATACATGTGCACAGATTAAAGGGAAGCGTTAGGAACAGGAAGTGGCAGCTAAAGAGACTAATCCTAGTGATGGACGTAGCAGCAGAATTCCTGACTCACAGCACGTATCGCACCCAGATCTTACTGCCATGGCCTGGGACACTTCAAACAGCACACAGGCCACGTTAAAGCCCAGAGGCGGGGTCTGCTCCATAAACACAGAGTTGTGGCATTCACTCAACTGACAAATGAGAACTGTGAGGGAACAGGAGTTTGGGGTCTGAAATATACACTAAAACCTATAGGTTTGATACTGATGTCAGAGCAGGTTTGTTTCAGTCATTCTGGATCTCAAAATTGCAGACATTTTGACCCATTTAAAGACAACATACACTTGGTACCTTTTTCTAATCTGTATACATATGCCCCCAAATATCCTAACCCTAATTTCTTTCTTCTTTCTTTTTTTTGTAGCGATAGAGTCTCACTTTATCACCCTCGGTAGAGTGCCGTGGTACAGTGCTGTGGAGTCACAGCTCACAGCAACTTCCAGCTCTTGAGCTTAGGTGATTCTCTTGTCTCAGCCTCTGAGTAGCTGGGACTACAGGTGCCTGCCACAATGCCTGGCTATTTTTTGATGCAGTTTGGCCGGGGCCAGGTTTGAACCTGCCACCCTTGATATATATGGGGCCAGCGCCCTACTCGCTGAGCCATAGGCACCGCCCCAACCCTAAATTTCTGTTTTAGTGGCAGGCACCTCTCCTTCTATTTTATCATTTTTACCTGGGAGGCGGGGAAATGGATCCTGAAAAAATCAAAATACATGTCAGGAGACAAGAAAGTGTTTGAAACTTTCAAATTGGTGTTCATTAAGTCAAGTATCTCCATGGCACATCATATTGACAGCAGCAGTGATGTCTTCCACTAAAAGCATTGATATTTTCTTAAAAATGGCTACAGTCACACTTGAGGGGTATTCATTCATACAGTGTGCGTATATTAAAGGGAAACGTTTTCAGAGACAGTTATTTGATAGCGACATTGTCCTGTGTTCAGACATGCCTGCTTCTTCCCATGCCTGAGCTCCACCTTGGGTTCACGAAAGACATCAGGGCTGCCAAAATATCTGGTTCCTGCCACAGATTCACTTTAATAAATACTGATTAATAATAATGTATTATATACTTGAAATTTGCTAAAAGAGTAAATCTTTAATGTTCTCAATACATACACACACAAAGTAACTATGGATATGTTAATTAGCTTGATTTTGATAATCATTTCATCATGGATACATTTATCCATGATGGGGCTGGGCTCAGTGGCTCACACCTGTAATTAGCACTCTGGGAGGCTGAGGAGGGTGGATTTACCTGAGCTCACGAGTTCAAGACCAGCCTGAGCCAGAGTGAGACCTCATCTCTAAAAAACAAGAATAGTTGGGGCTCAGTATCCGTTGCTCAATGGTTAGGACGCCAGTCAGCCACATACACTGGGGCTAGTGGGTTCAAACTTAGCCAGGGCCTGCTAAACAACAATGACAACTACACCAACAAAAATAGCCAGGTGTTGTGGCAGGGTGCCTGTAGTTCCAGCTATTTGGGAGGCTGAGGCAAGAGAGTCGCTTAAGCCCAAGAGTCTGAGGTTGCTGTGAGCTGTGACACTACAGTACTCTACTGAGGGCGACATAATAAGACTGTCTCAAAAAAAAAAAAAATAGCTGGGCCTTCTGGCAGATGTCTATAGTCCTAGCTACTCAGAAGGCTGAGGCAAGAGGATCGCTTGAGGTTGCTGTGAGTTGTGATGCCATAGAACTCTACTGAGGGCAACAAAGTGAGGGTATGTTTGAAAAAAAAAATCACATTGTACATCTTAAATATATACAATTTATATTTGTCAATTATATCTCAATAAAGCTATGGAGAAAAACCTATGTCTCTAGGTTTTTGGAGCAGGAGAATGAGGCAGGTGAGCCTAGATAGGATGCTTATGTAGATTGGACCAGATGATCCTGGAATCTCCCAGAAAGGATGCTTCTTTCCAGGCAGCCTCCAGCCCAGCTGGGAGACATGGGAAGGACCCTCTGGCAGGAGGGCAGAACAGTAACAAATGACAATCACAAAAATTCCTGGCTGGATGCAAGTCAGGAATCCCTTTAACAGGCGTTAGAGATAAAATGTAAAGCTCTTACAGAAGTAATTCAGAGATTTGAATTCACTCTCAGAAGTTGCTTGGAGAAAACTAGCTGGGCCTGAAGAGAAAGACCAGGAGAGGCTAAAAGTGTTCGAGGGGACAGAGTGTGTGAACAGAAACCACATTTTGCCGTTAGTTCAGGGCTAGGTCTGAGAGGGAGGGAAGGAGAAAGAGATAGTGAGATGGGAATGGGTTCTTTCTATTCTGGGGTGCCTGGGTTTTCTCAGTTGGGTTGTTGCATAGTAGGCGTGTCGAAAAAGCTCCACCCTTTGGCTGCCCACTCTGCAAGCCTCAGGTACTCCACAAGGTGCCTCCAATATCTTTTCATGAGTTTTGACAGCTTCCATGTCAACATAGGTCCTTAACATTCATATCAAGATACTCCCTTTGTGGGCAGCACCTGTGGCTCAGCGAGTAGGGCACCAGCCCCATATACCGAAGGTGGTAGGTTCAAACCCAGCGCCGGCTGAACTGCAAAACAAAAAAAAATAGCTGGCGTTGTGGTGGGCGCCTGTAGTCCCAGCTACTGGGGAGGCTGAGGCAAGAGTATAGTCGAAGCCCAAGAGTCGGAGGTTGCTGTGAGCTGTGTGATGCCACGGCACTCTACAGAGGGCGATAAAGTAAGACTCTGTCTTTACAAAAAAATTTTTTAGGGCGGCTCCTGTGGCTCAGCGAGTAGGGCACCTGCCCCATATACCGAAGGTGGCGGGTTCAAGCCCGGCCTCGGCCGAACTGCAAAACAAAAAAAAAATAGCCGGGCGCTGTGGCGGGCGCCTGTAGTCCCAGCTACTCGGGAGGCTGAGGCAAGAGAATCGCCTAAGCCCAGGAGCTGGAGGTTGCTGTGAGCAGTGTGACGCCACGGCACTCTACCCAGGGCGATAAAGTGCGACTCTGTCTCTACAAAAAAAAAAAAAGAAAAGAAAAGCAAGGAAATTATTAGCACAAAATTAATGAAGAGACTTGACTCAGCTAGGGAGGGGAAATAAGACAAGATCATTTATAACAATGCTGTCATGTTCTTTTGTAAACCAGATGGTGGAGATAGGAGTTTCATAAATGAAGAAATCTGAATGACCAATAAACATAAGAAATTAATATTAACCTTATATCTTATTGAACTGTTAGCTTATATATTGTCATCTATAAATATTACTTCCTATTTAGTAAAATCTGGTACAACAAATAAAACTTTTATTTGATCATCTGGCTCAAAATGGAGAAAACCTGGCTGCCTCTCTACTAGGATTCGAGAATGGAGCAGACTACACAGTCCTTGTCTCTGGAAGCCCCTGATAAATCGCTCTTCCAAAGAACAGGGAATGTTCCTGGCCATTCAGCTTATATAGCATATTAGTCGGTCCAAGCTGCCATTAACAAAATACCATAGAATAGGTCACTTAAACAACACACATTTATTTTCTCACAGTTCTGGAGGCTGGAATCTGAGAGCAGCATGCCACCACAGTCAGGTAGTGATGAGGGCTCTCTTTCTGACTTGTGGGTGGCTGCTTTCTTCTCCCTGGGCACTCACCTAGTCCTTCCTCTATGTATGTGACACACGTGGAGGGAGAGAGAGGGGGAAAGAGCATGCAAGCTCTCTGGTGTTTCTTTTTATAAGGCCACTAATCCCATCATGAAGGCCCCACACTCATGACCTCATATAACCCTAATTACCTCCCCAAAGCCCCATCTCCATATACCATCACCTTGGAGGTTAAGGCTACAGCACATGAATTTGGAGGAGACACAAGTATTCAGTCTATAACATGCAGCCATTCACATTAGCTAATTATCACTTTGGCAGGTTGCAAGGAGTTGAGGCACAGAGGACTCACGGAGAGTATGTTTTCTTAGATTATAGGAATGAAAGTGAAGAGAGAGTTCAAGGAATCTCACTTCGTCCCCTTTACAAGTTTAAGAATTGCTTGGCTTTCAGACTCTTTCAAAAGCCATGGTTTCTGGGGCCCTTTGCTGTGAGTGGAGCCTGCCTCCCAGTGCCCTCACGCTTCCTGTGCACATTCCATCCGCCTTGCAGCTGCTGGCCCTGCCCAGCCAAGGGCTGAGGAGAGAACACACCACTCTATGCAATTTCTCTAAATGGGCACTTCCTTCCAAGAAAACTGCTCCCCAGAGATTTCCTCGACATCCACAGTGATATCGAGTCCACACACAGGCTGAGGGCTGGGGGAGGCAGCACAGAAGGGAAGAGCTTTAAATTCTAAACCAGAGAAAACAAAACTCCTGCCAGAAGCAGAGGAAGATGGAGCAGGATGGAGGCAGGGATCTAGGAAGCTTCTGCTTTTGGTCTCAGTATTGGGGTTTCACAGAACAGATGGCCAGGGTTATTTATAACTCACAAGGGACAGAGTTGAGATCCGTGAAATGCAAGAGGCTTGGCTGACAATGGTTGGGGCCAGGGTAGGGACAGAGACTTCCACAAGGACACCTAGAATACAGGGCTGGGGCTTATTTAGCCGAGCAGGGTAGCATCAAGGAAAGGTTATAGAGCCCAAGCCCCATCCTCCAGACTACATGGATGTCCTCCAGAGAACCACTGCTTTGGGAATAATCAGACTCTCATTAACAATAATCAATAACAGCTAACATTTTATTAGGTGACTGGGTCCCAGGTACTAAGCTAAGCCCATTATTTTCCCATTTGCAAAATGAGAAAACCAAGCCTTGGTGAGGGTAAGTAACCAAGGCCTCCTACCTATATCTGCCTGCTCTGTGCAGGAGGAAGAAGAGGGCCAAGTATCTAGACATCTCCCACTATGTCGCATCAGCCTTTCATCACTCAGCAGAGACAAGATCACCAGGGGTAGAAAACTTATTAAGGAGCTTGATGATGGTGGGAAGGGGGACAGGGATCTGGAAGGATCTGGGATTTGGCAGGCCCAGGAGAGGTAAAAAAAAAAAAAAAGAGGCTTTTGACGTGTGTGTGTATGTGTGTGTGTGACAGAGAGAGAGAGAGAGAGATGTATTGTGCATGTATACCTAGGTGGAGGTGTTATGATTTTATGTAGAAGACATTAAACACTCATTAAATGTTTCCTGGCTCTTGAGGACAAGGCAGGCAGGCTGCTGAAGTCCAATACGGCTTATTCCATTCTGCCATCTGTCACCTTAGGCAAGCACTTCCTCCTCCCTAGTTCTCAGTTTCTCTTCTTTAAAATGAGACAGTTGGTCTAAGATTCTTCCTAGCTCTGATAATTTATGCATCTATGATTTCACTGTGGTTAGCAAGGGTGGGTGAGGGGCAGGGTCGGAGATGTTAAAGGTCAGAGATTGGCTACCATCCTCTGATGCCAAGAGCAAGCGCAAGGACAGCCAGCAAGATCAAAGTGGAAGAGTCAGGAGGTGCTGTCTGCTACCCGTCCTGAGTCCAGGAACAGCATGAGCAGGGAGAGAGGCGCCGTGAGCAAAATTGATCGTGCCAACACCCACTCCCAGGGCCATAGGCACTGGTGCCAGGCACCCCCTCCAGTGGGTGGATGGAATGTTCAGAAATTCACGACTCCAGGAGTGAGACTATCTGTCTTGGAATAAACAAAGCTCCAGGCAACCTGATTTGGCTCATCTACTCCTCAGGCTACACAACCCTTTTGAAGGTCAAGGTATCTGACCCCCGACTCTGTTTGTCACAGTTCTATGTCCCTCTGCATGACATCTTTGTCTTTTCCTAATGGATGTCACCAAGGTTCAAAGGGTCAGTAATTCACCCTCATAGCACAAGGCTATGACATTCAGGTCTACCCAGAGCACTGGCTCTCAACTCTCACTCTGTGCCATAGGAGTGACTTGCTTTGATAACAGGAGCTCCATCACTTAGCTTAGCTCATCAATTAGCGTGTAGTGTACTTCCATAATGTGCACTTGGTGAGTGCCTACTATATATACACTCTGAAGAGGAGTCGGTCACCAAGGATAGTCAAGGTCAACCTTAATAGTTGTCAGCCTCAATGGAAAAGACTGTCCACTGACTTGGGAGTGAGCCAGGCTGGGTTCTAATTCTGCCTCTACCTTCCATTAGTACTACTAGTGAATTTCTTAACCATGACTTCCAGTCTGAAAATTGATAATAATTTTTATATTGTTGTCAATTTAATAGTAGTTTAATAATTTCTATCTCACAGAAGGGACAGTCCCTATTGTAGGGACTAAATAGTTAATGTGCCTAAAGCATCTATCACCATGCCCAGTAAACAGGAAGTTCCTAAATGATGACATAGCTTTGGTAATGATATCGTGGTGATGGTCACGTTGTTCCCCTGAGGCAATCCTAGTCTGGACCCAGGGGATGTCCCTGATCTTCCAACCTCTGCCAGGTGACACTACAGAGAGAATGCAGCTGGCTCTAGGCAAAGAATCCAAAAAAACATTGCCATTGCTCATTGCTCTTGGTCCAAGAAGTGTGAGAGCTCACTAGCTAAAAGAAATAGCCACTTTCGGAAATCTGGTTACAGATAAGAAAGATGAAGAACAGACAACTGATACTCAGAAAGCCAGATGCAGTGTTGGGGCTGAAGTGCTACCGAAAGACCAGGGTGGGAGAGCCCAGAGGCTGGAAAAGGCAGGTTTCTGAGCTCCTATGCCAGGTTGGTCTCCGACCTACCTCCCAATGCCCTGACTTCCCCATCTGTAAGTGCAGGAAAGCAAAGCATAAGTTGAAGTGAGCACAGTTAGAAATATGAAGTCAGTCGGATGTCTCCGCTATTGGGGACTGGAAATGGAGATGGGGCGAGGACGTGAAGCATGTGAATCTGGGAATATCTGGCTGTGTGAACTCCTTCAGTGGCCCGGGGGTATAAGGCATGGCATTTTAGAAATGGAAACAGCATGCCTTGGACAAGTCCCTAGGCCTGGGAAGCAAGTCCACCCAACCCTGCCCCTACGACCAGGAGAGCATCTGCTTTCTGAGACAGAAAAGCAAATGGTCTTGCCTTGGGCTGGCCCAAGTCCCCACAGGAAGGGGAATGCAGACAGGCCATGTGGCTCAGGGAAAGCACTCCAGGCACTGGGGTCTGGCGGGTGGAACACAGCGTTCCCATAGCCTGCTATGCAGGGAACGTGGCAGATGGAACTGCCCTGACTCTAGGGAAACATTCGGTTCCTTATCTCACATCGACTCATTGGAGAGGATGGTGAGAAGAGACGAGTGATAGACAAACAAAGGAGAAGGTCTGGGAGGGCAAGGAAGCCAAGCTTGGAAGCTGAGCAAAAATTTCCCAGGATCCTTCCAGGGGCCATGAGCAGCCATGACAAAAATGCCAACACTGGAAGGAACTTTCTAGAACACTGAATCCAATTCCCTTCTTCTCTAGGGACCCTGTCCTAAGCACCGAAAGACAAGCAAACAAGTAAATTCAGAGCCTCAGGGGTAGACACAGTTCCTATCTAATGGTGGAGATAGCCCCTGCCCTCAGGAAGCCCCCCTTCTTTAGGGGAGATTGCACCCCTCTTCCCCAAAGAACTCCCAGGATAATACAGGGATAGAAGAAACACTACTTCTGCTCTCAGGAAACTGAGGTCCCTTAGAGAAGTCAGAACCATGCTGTGGAAATAGGCTGTGGGGTCAGGGAGACATGAGCTCCGCTTCATAGCTGTGTGATTTGGTACAAATTTCCTAACTTCTCTGAGGCTCAGGTTTTCCCTTTGTAAAATGGGGATCCTGTACTCCACAAACTTGTGAGAAGTGTGTGAGGTATTCAGCACAGTAGCCACCACATAGTAGAGACTCAATAAATATTAGCTTCCTATTCTCAAGGTCACATAGGGGTTAACGGCTGAGCTAGAACTA
The DNA here is from genome assembly GCA_963573935.1 of Arctocebus calabarensis. Taxonomy (NCBI): domain Eukaryota; kingdom Metazoa; phylum Chordata; class Mammalia; order Primates; family Lorisidae; genus Arctocebus; species Arctocebus calabarensis. Next base: position 30,121 of record CAUYON010016311.1, on the reverse strand, counting down.
GAATCCAGATGTCCCAACTCTGGACCCAGTGAGTTATATTACACTCCTCATTCCAGCTACAGAAAAGAGTCAAAGAAAAGACATGCCTGTGATGTGCCCCTGAGGGTGGGGCAGGGAGGGGTGATGTGATTGATGTTAGAAGGGATTTTCTCATGACCAAAGCATGGGAATGCATTACCCAGGGTTCCATTTTGGGAGCTTGTTTAAGTGTGTGCCTGGGACAGATTAAAGGCTGAGAAGGAACTAAATGTCATCTTGATGACCCATTCAGGCCACAGATGCTAGAATTCAATTTACCAGCAGCAAGGCTGGTTATACCACTCCCTAAATACCCCAGAAGAGAGGCAAGGAATATGCATTCTTTCGCTCAGCCAACATTTAATGACACATGATACATCCGGAGAAATAGATTTTCTTATTATCATTTTGCTTATGAGGAAATGAAAGTTCAAGATATTATTATAAATGAAGCCAGCAAGTGGCACAGCCAGATTCAGTGCCATCTCAGTCTGCTCTTTGCCCAGTGCCATACTGTATCTCCTGAGTTCTGAAGCAGAGAAAGGAATAAGATTGTGCTAAGGCCGAACTTCCTCAGAAAAGCAGTGTGCATGGCAGAAGGGTCTTAGAATGCCACAGCTTGCCCCTTCCTGGGGCAGAAGTAGCCCCTGGAAGCTGCCTTGAAACTTTGTTCCTGGACCTGCCCAGCTCTCTCTGGGGTCACTCTGTCTCGGTAGAACCCCAGGGATCCCTCACCAGGGCCAGACCTCTCCATAGGGCAGAGCGTCCAGGGCCATTCTTTACAACATCCTCACTGCCCAGAGCCCCACTGGGCCTCCCATATGCACAGCTCTGTCCTGATCATTGAAAGGAAGACAAGGAAATTCAGAACCTGAGGGCCAGACATAGTGCCTGTCTAATGGTAGAGACACATTAAACATCTGAAGAAATTGAAGATGAATGTGTCTGAATGTATCCCCCAAAGTTCACATGTTAAAAACTTAATCCATAACGCCACAGTGTAGGCAGGTGGGATGAATAAGAGGCATTAGGTCGCAAGGGCTCTGCCTATGAATGGATTACTGTTGTTATGTAAACCAACTAGTTACCAGGAGTTGTTGTAAAAGTGAGTTCCACCCCCCCTTGTTCTCAATCTCACCCATTCTTGTTCCTCCACCTTCCATCATGGGATGACGCAGCACAAAGGCCCTTGCAAGATGCCAGTGCCACACTTTTGGGCTTCCTAGTCTGTGGTATTCTGTTACAGAGCATAACACAGACTAAGACAGAGGAACAGAAAAGTAAAGTCGCATAAGATCACCAAGCGAGAAAGTGATAATTTCCAGGATCTAAAATCCAGGCATTCTGGCTCAAGGATCTCTCCAGTAGAATATAAAGACAAAGCAAGCCCCTGGAACTGCTGGACAGTCTAGGGCTACTCTGGCTTCTTGTGGACTCCACATTTGGTCTGAGAAGGCTGCCTTAGGATCAGAGTGTGTCAGACCAAGGTCCAGGGATAAGGATCCAGACATCCCTGTATCAGAAAGCAGGCCTGGAGAGGAGGGGTGGGGGCCGAAGTGAGGGCAGTGGGGCTGAGATTCTTAGAGGGAGAAGGCCAGGAGGACTTGTGAAGAATCTGAACTAAACACCTAATAAAAAGCCAAGGAGCCTGCCAAGAAGAGAGCTCAGTGGAGACAAAGGAGCCTCAAAACAGAGACATGTAGGTGGCAAAGAATGGAAGGGAATGTCCAATGGGAGACTTTCCATGGGGAAGACTTTTGAGCACCAAGCCTGGGGGAGAGATTGCCAATGAGGGGTTGGATAGAAGGCAAGAAACATGTTAACAGCACACTTCCCTCACATATACCCCATGCCTCTCAGGGCACTCAGCATAGCTCTCTGTGGGGCACCCAACTTGAATTCTCTAACTAGTTGACTATGGAATGACATACTAATTATGAACTGGGCTTTTTTACAAGATGGATCAGAGTTCTGCTCCTTGCTTTACAAGTTAGCAACTGCCTGTCTGAGCGCTGGACACTCATCAGCAAAATAGTGATGATCATAACAACCTATGACACTATTTTTTTTTTGAGACAGAGTTTCAGTGTGTCGCCCTCAATAGAGTGCCATGACGTCACAGCTCATGGCAATTTCAAATTTGGGGGCTTAAGCGTTCTCTTGCCTCAGCCTCCCAAGTAGCTGGGGCTACAGGCACCCACCACAATGCTTGGCTATTTTTCTGTTGCAGTTGTCATTGTTGTTTCGCATGCCCAGGACACAGTTATGTGTCCAGCACCCTAACCACTGAGCTGTGGGCACTGAGCCCTTATGACACTATTGTAAGGATTAAATGAGACATAGTTTATGTAGCACTTAGCACACAGAGGCTCGTCTTTACTTAATTCAATAAATAGTGACCAATGGGTTATACTACACATAGAAGTTTAATTTCCAAATATTTGGAGATTTTCAAGAAATTTCTGTTATTAATTTCTAATTAAATTTTATTATGATAAGAGCACGTGCTCTTTATGATCAACATTTGCCAATGTACTGAGATTTATTTTATATCTCAGCATAGAAACCTGGTGAATGTTCCATGTGATCTTGGGGGAAAAATGACTATTTTCTTATTGTTGTAGACACTATCCTATAAACATCAATTGGTAAAATTCATTGATAGAGTTGAAGTCTCCTATTTCCATACTGACTTCATTTACTTGTTCTATGACTTACCAAGAGAGGAGTACTGAAATCTCAAACTAAATTTTTGGATTTGCCTATTTCTCCTTTCACTTTTGTCAGTTTTTGCCTCCTGGATTTTTAAGGTCTGACTTTAGATGCATATCGATGCAGGACTAAAATGTCTTATTGATAATTGAACTCCTTTATCATTATATAGTATGCCTCTTTATTCCTGACAATATTATTTATTATGAAATATTTTTCCAATATCAGTATAACCACTCTAGGTTTTTCAATTTTATTTATTTATTTTTGAGACAGAGTCTGACTCTGTCACCCTGGGTAGAGTACTGTGGCATCATCATAGCTCACAGCAACCTTGAACTCTTGGGCTCAAGTGATCCTCTTGTCTCAGCCTCCTGAGTAGGAGATACCACAGGCAATCATTCCCGGCTAGTTTTTCTAATTTTTAGTATAGACAGGATCACACTTTTTCTCAGATTAGTCTCAAATTCCTGAGCTCAACCAATCCACCTGTTTTAACCTCTCAGAGTGCTAGGATTGTAGGCAGGAGCCATGGAGCCTGGCTAGGTTTCTTTTATTAGTATTTGTGTGGTATACATTTTTTCTATCTTTTTATTTTTAATTATCTATGTCTTTATGTGGAAAGTTACCTTGTTATAAACAGCCTATATTTGGATCTTGTTCTTTAAATTCAGTCTATTTGTATTTATTGCCATTCTAGATATAGTTAGGTTTAAATCTACCATCTTGCTAATTGTTTTCAATTTGTCCCATCTTCCCTTTGCTTCTTTTCCTGTCTTCTTCTAGATTAACTGAGCATTTTAAAATATTCCAATTTATCTCTAATATTGTCTTATTAACTATACTTCTATGTTTTATTTTTTAGTTGTTGCTCTAGTGCTAACAGTTTGCATTTTTAACTTATCATAGTTTACCTTCAAATAATATTATACCACTTCACATATAATATGAGAAACTTACAATAGTTTACTTTTATTCTCCACCTCTCATTCTTCCTCCTATTGTTATACATTTTATTTCTATGTTATAAACCCCACAACACATTATTTTTGTTTTAAATAGGCAACTGTCTTTGAAAGAAATTTTAAAATAAAGTATAACAGTCTTTTTTATATTTACCTACATGTTTACCACTTCTGATGCTCTTCATTCCTTTATGTAAATCTATTTTCTCATTTTATATCATTTTCCTCCCACCTAAAAAACCTCCTTTAACATTTCCTATAGTAAAGATCTGCCACTGATGGATTCTGCCAGCATCTCTTTGTCTGAAGAAGTCTTTATTTCACCTTCATTCTTGAAATATATTTTTATTGAATATAGAATTCTTGGTTGACAGATTTTCTTTTTTCCAGTGTTTAAAAGATGTTCTGTTGTCTTCTGGGCTGCACAGTATCTGGTGGGAAATAAGCAGTTCTCTTATTTTTGTTCCTCTATACATAATATTCCTCTTTTTCTCTGCTATTAAAATTTTATGTTTATCACTGGTTTTCAGTAATTTGATTATGATTATGAATAACAATGGTGTGGTTTTCTTTGTGTTTATACTGTGGGGATTTATTGAATAATTTAGATCTGAGCATTTACGGTTTTGTTAAATTTGGAAAATTTGTAGACATTATTGTTTTTTAATATTTTTCTGCCCCTTTCTGGGACTTCAGTTACATGTATGTTAGTTCATTCATATGTTAGTATCCCCCAGGTCACCAAAACCCTTGGTTTGGTTTGGTTTTTTGGTATTTTTTTTTCCTCTGTGTTTCATTTTGGGTAGCTTCTATTGCTTTGCATTCATATTCAACAAACTCCCCCCCTCAATGTCTAATCTGCTATTGTTGACTGTTTGTGTCCCCTTCAAATGTATATGTTGAAGCACTAAGCCCCCAAAGGGATGATGTTTGGAGATGGGGCCTTAGGAAGATAAATAGGTCATGAGGGAGGGGTCCTTGTCTGATGGGATCAGTACTCTTATAAAAAGAGATACCATAGACCTTGATACCTTGACACTTAGCTCTCTCCCCCAATCCTATCCATCCACACACCAAGGAAAGGCCGTGTGGGCATGAAAATATCCATCTTCAAGCCAAAAGAGAGCCCTCAACAGAATCTGACCATGCTGGTACCCTGATCTCAAACTTACAGAGTCTGAAACTGTGAGAAAATAAATGTCTATTGCTTAAGCCACCTAGCCTATGGTATTTTGTTATGCTTTTGGCCAAAGCATTCTAATACATACTACTACTACTATCCAGTGACATTTTGATTCATTTTATGCCTCTAATTCTCTCTTAATTATGTTCATGTTTTTCTTTAAATCCTTAAGCATATTCAGCATATTTATAATAGCTATTTTAATGGTCCTATCTGCCAATTCTATCATCTCTAGCATTTCTGGGTATATTTCAATTACTTGACTTTTCTCCTGATTGTGGGTCACATTTTTCCTGGCTTCTCTGCTGTCTACTAATTTGTTATTAGATGAAAGACATTGTGAATTATAAATAACTGTTATATATTATTATAATTTTTTTTTAAAGTATCAGACTTTTTGTGGGCAGGCAGTTAGATTATTTTGATGCTTTTAAGGCTAGTTTTTAAACATTTTGAAGACAGATCTAGAGTAGTCTTTACTTTAGTACCAAGATGTGACCCTTTCATGATCTCTGTTAATTGCTCCATGTCTTTAGTGAGGCCTCTCATTCTGGCTAGTAAAACTGAAAAACTGTTTAGCTCCATGTGAATTTAGGAATTGTTGAGATGAAGAAGAAAGCAGGGACTGTGGGACTTGTTGAATGATTGGATGTGGAAAGATAAAAAATGAAGAGAAATTACTAAGGATGATGCCATTAGTCACCAGTAAGGGGAATGTTAGAATAGGGGAGAGAGTGAATGCATGAATATATCCATTGTGGATATATTCATATATATATACATAACTTAATATATAAATATATAATTTATATTAAAAAATAATATAATTTATGTTAAATATATGACTTTTACATATTTAATTTTAGGATTCTGCAAGACACGTAAGTGGAGAGGTCTACCAGAGCCTCAGATATGAGATCAGCACTCAAGAGATAAAGCCTGGAGTGGAGACTTGGGAGTAATCAATACATAACAATTAAGAGCAGCTAACATTTGCCAAGCATTTATCTACATGGTACTTGAACTTAAGTGAAAGAATATTATTACAAAGGGAGAGTGTTGAAAGAGGACTAAAAATAGAAAATAGAAAAGTTCTTTTAAAAGGTGGGCAGAGGTGAAGCACACAAAGAGAAAGAAGAGGAGAGGGAAGAGGAAGAAAGAAGAGAAGAGAAATAATGGTGAGAAAAACCAGAAAAGAACCAGGAGATGAAGGAGACATGGGAGCTAAAAGAAGAGAGTTTCAAAGAAGGCATGGTCAACATTGTAAAATGACACGGTCAAGTAAGATTAAAACTGAGAAACTTCTCCTGGAGTTGGCACCTGGTGAAAGTCTCTGGTGAATTTGGAAAGAGCAGTTTTAGTGACCCAGGGAAAGTGAAAACTACAAAGTAAACAAGTGAAGGAGAAGTGAGGAAGTAGAAAGAGTTAAGTGTAAATGCTGCTTTCTAGAAATTTGGTGAAGAAAGGAAGGTTAGTGATAGAGCCATAGTTGAGGGGGCTACATAGAAAAGGGAGAGTTGGTTTTGGGGGGATTTTTTGGTCTGTTTTTAGGACACATTAAAATTTGCTTTAATACTTCTTTGGGGAAAAAAATCACACTTTTAGTGAATGAACAAGAAACATTTTTACAGTAGTGGTAAGCTATTATTTTTATCTACCATGCCATGAATTCATAGGGAAGAGGTTCCAGTAGCTCAGGGAAGCAACTTGCCATTGAATGTATCAAAGCGTTGATTGACTTTTGACTTTATAGGAAATAGGTTCCAGCACCTTGTATCACTGTTACATGGGGTCTATTGGTTATCCTGTGTGCTGTGCTGTACACCTATTATGCCATGAGCTCATGGGGAATAACTAGGTTCTTGCACCTAAAAACATGGGTCCACTGGTACTCCTATGTGCTGTGTTATATGCTTATTATGCCATGAATTCACAAGGAATGGGTTCCAGTAGCTCAGGCTCCTTTCCTTTGGTTCTCACAAAGTGGGCTTCTCTGGGTGGAGCAGGCTGGTGCTTCAGTTGAACCCAGGTACCTTTCTCTTTGGCTTCCTCCTTTTTTCTGATCATTTTCCTTCACACGTTTCAGGAAGCTATCTCAGCTCTTAGAGTGCTTAATGTGCTCAATCCAAACATTAATCCTCTTGGCAAGGATCTTGCCCTTAACTTGTTTGTTTACAACAATGCCAACAGCATGCTGGGTAACATTGTAGACTCTTCCAGTTTTGCCATGGTAACATTTGTGTGGCATGCCTCTTTGAACAGTACCCATTCCATTGATGTCTACAATATCACCTTTCTTGTAGATTCGCATATATGTGGCCAAAGGAACAACTCCATGTTTTCTAAAAGGCCTAGAGAACATGTAATGGGTGCCTCTCCTCTTTCCCTTTGTGTTTGTCATTTTGGTGAATTACTGGCGTTGCGGCGGGTGCCTGTAGTCTCAGTTACTCGAGAGGCTGAGGCAAGAGAATCGCTTATGCCCAAGAGTTTGAGGTTGCTGCGACGCCACAGCACTCTACCAAGGGTAAACACAGACTCTGGAAGATGGCGTCTCCGGCCAAGAAGCTAATAAAGGAAATTTTAAAAATCTACATAATGGAGAGCTATTTCCTGTTTACAGATAGGAAGAACCAATATCTTCAAGGTATTAGTGATTCCCAACATGATGTATAGACTCGAATCCTAGCACTCTGGGAGGCAGGTGGATTACTTGAGTTCAGGAGTTTGAGACTAGCCTGAGCAAGAGGTTGAAAGCCTTCTCTACTAAAAAGTGAAAAAATAGCCAGGTATTGTGGTGCGCTCTCGTAGTCCCAGCTAGTCAGGAGGCTGAGGTAGGAGGATTTGGGCCTAAGAATTTGAGGTTCCTGAGATATTGAGCTATAATGCCATGACATTCTACCCAGAGTGACAGAGACTGTCTGAAAAAAATAAACAGAAACAAAAACCACCTGAATTTTCACAGCCTTTCATATTGCTGTTAGTCTTTAAGGCAATACATCTACCCCTTTTTCTATCCATAATTTCTCTTTTCATCAATTAACAGCCTCTCCCCACCCATGTATTTACGTTCAATCCTAGGTTCTATCCATTACAGACAGACATAAATAAATACTTCATGAGACTTATGATACTTCTAGAATTATCACTCATAGGTTCAAGTACATTTCCCAAATCCCTACCTAACAGACCACAATTAATCTAACACCCAGGGATTTGGCCATCTGGACAGGCACTAGAACTGCCCTTAAACAATGACAGAAAGAACATTACCAGGTCCTGTTAACAACTGAGGTAGTGATTAAGCTCCAAGCAATGATCTTGGATCAACATACCACTTTCTTTTGATGGCCAGACATGTATTCTATCAGGAGACCTCAAGTTAAGGATTGGTAGGAATTTTTCAGGAGTTCGTGACTGGAGAAGTGGATAGCTTTTGCCTGTGACAAAGAAACACAACTATTTTTCTAATCATTTAATCTATTTTCTAATTTTTGGGGTCTACTACTACTATATTATCTTTTATTATATGTGAGTTTAAGAATCATTGACTTCAAAAACAGAATTTATCTAAAAAGAAAGAAATTATTTGGGTGGCGCCTGTGGCTCATTGAATAGGGCAACGGCCCCATATACCTAAGGCGGGTTCCAACCCAGCCTTGGCCGAACTGCAAAAATAAAAAAAACAGCCAGGGTTGTGGCAGTAGTCCCAGCTACTCGGGAGGCTGAGGCAAGAGAATCGCCTAAGCCCAGGAGTTGGAGGTTGCTGTGAGCTGTGATGTCACATGACTCTACTGAGGGTGATAAAGTGAGACTCTGTCTCTACAAAAACAACAACAACAACAACAAAAAGAAATTATTTGGTCATTATTTGAGCATGAAATAAAACTAAGTATCATTTGAGGGGACTGAAGTTCACTCCCCTCATATATCATGACGTCTTTGCACTCATTCACCCAATTTATTACTTCAACATTTACTAGGAGCCTCCCTCCATCCATTTGTTAACTCAATATTTACCAGAAGCCTCTGTCAATTTATTAACGCCACCCATTTAATAATATTACTAGGTCCCTAATACCAAACTACTGTGTTATAAAGTAGGATATGATGACATAGGTCTATAGTGCTTTGGTTTTTCAGGATGAGGCAGGCGAGTAAACTAATAAGGGAAATCAAGTAATATGGATCTGGGTGCTCTAATACTAGAATGACTAGTGTGTGTGTGTGGGGTGGGCGTAGATAAGAGCAGTCAGTTTTCTTTTTCTTTTTTTTTGAGTCCACAGAGTCTCACTATGTCACTCTGGGTAGAGTGCCGTGGTGTCACTGCAACCTCAAACTCTTGGGCTCTTGCCTCAGCCTCCCAAATAGCTGGGACTGCAGGCGCCCGCCACAAACCCAGCTAGTTTTGGTTGTAGTCGTCATTATCGATTGGCAGGCCGGGCTGGATTGGAACTCGCAAGCTCCGGGGTATGTGACTGCCGCTCTAGCCGCAGAGCTACAGGCGCCCAGCCAGTCAATTCTTTCTAACGTGTGCTTGGGTGAGGTTCAGGAAAGTTCCACAATGGTGAGAATATTTCCCAAAGTCACAGTTGCAAAATCACTATAGATAGCATGGGAAATGAATGCCATAATTTTATAGCCATAGTCCTCTGTGTTGCACATAACAAAAATGACTTTCCCAAACAGGTCCAAGAATTTGGTTTTATCGATAAGGGACTTGTTTCCTTTTGACACAGTCAAAGGTTATTTTAAAAATGGGACACCTGGGAAGGTTTGGTTAATAGACACAGGCCATGAATCTATTTCAGCGTTCCCAGCACTGCAAGGGCACCAGGGACAGGGAGCCTTCGAGTGCCACTAAAAAGGCCGGGTAATCCGAGAGTAATCCAATGTGGGCAGTCTGGGGTTTCTGTTAGAGTAACTTTCCCATTTTCAGCCTTCCACAGATTCATTCGTACCTAGCCTGAGCAGAGACAGACACGGAAAAAGAAATCACCCAAGAGATTATCGAGTTGACTGTGAGAGGCTTCATCTTGTTTCCTATCAACCCCATTTTCTCTATTAACCAATCGATGCGTGAGCAGGTATGTAACTTGACCGAGGCCAAACGGCAACTATGAAACAACAAACAGAGGTGCCCAGAATTGTTCTTCACCTGACTCGGTCTTCTCCACTTAAAACCAAAAAAGGGAAGCTCGGTCTTCTCCACGTGACAAACAAACCCCAGTCCAGCCCCTCCCCTACCCCCTTCCTAACAGCTAATCCGGATAGCCCTGGGTCGGAGCTAGAAGGGCAGATAATCCCGGTGTTTCCAAAATTCTTGGCTGAAATCCACCCTGGCCTAACAAAGACCCCAAAACCTTTGGCCGCACACAAGGTAGGGAGGTAGTTATACGATCAGCGCGCGCTTCGACGGTGGAAGCGCGGAACCCGCCTTGCAGGTGCGCGCGCACCTGCCGTCCCGGGTGCGTGCCGTGCGAGAGACGGTACGTACTCCGCGCGCGCGCCCGGCAATGTTCTCCGTACGTGCGCCGTACGTAGCTGAGGTGTTCTTGCGTCCCGCGTTTCGCGAAGGCAGTGGGCTGCGTGCCGAGTTAGAGTCTGGGCGGGGCATTTTTCCCGGCGGTCTCGGCTCCCCCTGGCGGCAGCTGTGCTGCGCTGCAAGAGCGCAGTCAGGCGTTCTCCGCGGGCAGCCGGCGGCGGGGCCTTGCCTGATAGCGCGGGGTCCTCGGCGGCCTGGGTGGCTACTGCTCCTGCTGCTGTCGTATTTGAGGACGGGTGTTACTGCGGCTGCTGTTGGTTCGCGGCGGAGGCGAAGGAGGAGGAGGAAGAGGGCGAGGCGGTGGGGGAAGAAGGAGGCAGACGTAGCGTCGGCGGAGGGGCCCGGGACCGGCGGCGGCAAGGGGGGGGAAGATGGCGGACGTGCTCAGCGTCCTGCGACAGTACAACATCCAGAAGAAGGAGATTGTGGTGAAGGGAGACGAAGTGATCTTCGGGGAGTTCTCCTGGCCAAAGAATGTGAAGACCAACTATGTAGTTTGGGGGTAAGTCCGGATAAGTGTAGTCCGGGGATGGCAGCGCGGTGTGGAGCGCCCCCAGGCGACCTCTTGTTTAACCCCTCCCCCCGTTTCCCTTGGTGCTGGGATAAAACGAGTGCTCTGGGAAAAAGTTTCTCTTGAGCAGTAGATGCACATTTGGGGGTGGAGGTAGGCTCCTGGAGCGGTCCGTCGTTTATATCTTTGGGAAGTCAAAGGGAAAGGCACTCTGCGAGTTTCTGAGTTCTCCAGATCATTTTTAGCAATGATGCACCGAGTGCCAGCAATGCGCAGGACTGGTGCACAAACACACCTGAACACAGGTGCACAAAGGAGCACATCCTCTGTGGCCGGAGATGTCTCTTTATTTTTCCTCTCTTCAAGGCTGCCATATGTTGCGTCTGTCACCGCTGATACTTGCAGCTTCTGGTCAAATTTTTTTTTTTTTTTTCCTCCATTCGTTACTGGGGAGGGGGTTGTCTTTCAAGAAGAGAATGAACTGTGTGAAGTTAGGACGGGAGGAAATTGGTGAATTTGGAAGGGTCATCAACATGTGTGTTAGAGGTAAAGGCAGGAGTTTCTCTGGAGAAAGTGGTGAAATGAAGTGAGCTTCACAAATGTAAGAAATCGATAATGTGTGTGATTTGGAAGTTATTTTTATTTGCTTTTGCGGGGAGAAGTGTTTAAAGGGAAATGTTTTGGAATGTTAGACCACGTAGGATTTTATGAATTTAAGTCATTAAGAAAAAAAATTACGTACTTGTCATTGGTGTTTCATTAAGATAAATCATACCTCAAGCCACTACTTCCCTACTGTTTTTTTTTTGTTTTTTTAAATCGAATGGAGTGGGGTTTTGAATGAAGCTTGATGAAGAGTTGGTGAGAAAGTAGAGGAAAGTTTTGTGTGTTGATTGGTTTGGGATTTTTTTTTTTTTTTTGTCTTATAATTAGTTCAATGAAATGTTGATTAACTGAATTTTTTGTAAATTTCCTGTGTTTTACGCTTTGAAGGAATTTGCATGTATGGAATTAAATTCGATTGAATTTTTAATGAATGTTTTTCTTTTAAAAAGCAGTTAAGGAGTACCTAGTGTGTAGTGGGGGGGTTCATGCTGAGAAATAAAAAAAATTATAAGACCTGAGTTCCTGCCACAAAGGTAGGAACTTAATCTGAGTGGAGGTATTTAAACTCATTACATTATGTGAAATGCTTTCTAGCTTGTAAGAAGAGAGCAATCACTCTAGTTGGGATGTTAGGGATGGTTCCATAGAAGTGTATTTGACCTGCTTGCATCCAGCAAAGTTTTCTTGAATAAATGAATGAGGAAATGAATAAGCTTTAAGAAATGGATAGGAATTCTCTGGGGTGAAATAGTTGGTTAAGTCTTCCAGGATGAGTGAACTGTATGTTTAAAGGAATAAAAACTGGAAAGTAAATGTGTTGACAGAAATTCAGTGAACCCAATGAAAAAGGAATACTTAGAACAGTAGAGCTCAAGCTTTCCAACAGTGATTTACACCAAGAAATTGTTTTTATTTTCTGTGCATGTGTGCAGATGTAAGTACATATAAGAAACACTAATTAAGACATTTATGCATGCAGCACTTTCTCCAAGATATGGTTGTTACCTAAGTGTTGGATTTCTTAGTACTATAATTGATAATGGTGTATAGTTTGAAATCCATAGATTCAGAGGAAAAATGGGAATAGAGGCCAGAGTAGTAGGTTTAGGGCTAATTATAGTGGACTTGTATTCACAACAATTCAAATAGAGAGCTCACACCTCTAGACTACTTCCTTTTATCACAGGTAGAATTACATTTTGATTTTTTATCATTGTTCTAATTGGAGGGATGTCTAAATAATCACACCTCTGAAATTCAGTGTTGTATTTAGTATAAGAACATTGTTAAGGATTTTGTTCAGCATTATCTTAATTTTGAGAGAGCCATAAGATAAATTTCTTGTAAGTATAGCTCCAGTGATAGTTGTGCATCTCCTAGTTTTTCTCTTATGGATCCTCTTCAATCTGATTTGTCTCTTTCTTGACAAAGCCCAGCGCATAATTGGAACTAGTTTTTAAAAGTGCTTAGTACCTTAGAGTATGAAATTTTGTGTTCCTTCTTTTTTTTTTTTTTGCCTTTGTTGTGGCCTTCCTTTGTGTTCCTTTTGCCCTCATGACATTCTACATGTTAGATTTTTGTGCTTTATATGCATGTAGCCATTGTTGAATAGCCAAGTTGTATAGATTAATGAATACATGTAATTAAGTCCAAAGAGTTGAATTAGAATTGTGAGTAAAAAATATTGCTTTAATTATTTCAGGACTGGAAAAGAAGGCCAACCTAGAGAGTACTACACCTTGGATTCCATCTTATTTCTACTTAATAATGTACACCTTTCACATCCTGTTTATGTCCGACGTGCAGCTGTAAGTGGAATTCATTTTGTTTTGTTTTATTTTTTTACTTCATAATGGTAGGTATCATTTAGTGTATTTAACGTCCCTTGTTTTCAAAGCAAAAGAATGAAAGTTTGTTTAGTTTTTTTTTTGTTTTTTTTTTTGAGACAAAGAGTCTCACTATGTTGCCCTCTACAGAATTACAAAATGCTGTGGCATCACAGCTCACAGCAACCTCCAACTCTTGGGCTTAAGTCATTCTCTTGCCTCATCCTCCCAAGTAGCTGGAACTATAACCTGTAGTTATTTTTTGTTGCAGTTGTCATTGTTGTTTAACTGGCCTGGCTGATTTCAAACCCGTCAAGCTTGGTCTGTGTGGCTGGCGCTGTAACCACTGTGCTATAGGCGCTGAGCCAAAAGAACGAAAGATTTGTATGATCTCTTGGGTCAAAATTAATCTATTGTGCGAGTTACACAGATTTTTTTAATCTATGATATTTTGGGGCACTGAGCCAAATCTATCATCTTTTTGATGTAAAATTTGGGTAATGGTTTAACAGTGTAAGTTTTATAGGCATTGGTCGGGATTTTTTTTTTTTTAAACAGAGCCTTAAGCTGTCACCCTGGGTAGAGTACTGTGGCGTCACAGCTCACAGCAACCTCCAACTCCTGGGCTCAAGTGAGCCTCCGCCTCCCAAGTAGCTGGGACTACAGGTGCCCACCACAACGCCTGGCTATTTTTTTTTTTGGTTGCAGCCATCATTGTTTGGTGGGCCTGGACTGGATTTGAACCCGCCAATTCAGTTGTATGTGGCTGGCACCTTAGCTGCTTGAGCCACAGGTGCCGAGCCTGATTGGGATGTTTTTAAAAATTTAAAAGCCTGTGGCAGGTCCCTGATTTTTCAGAACTCCTGTTTAACATCAAGAAGACTTTTTTTCTTTATTTGGCCATATAGGATCAAAATTAACAGATATCTTTTTAAAATTATTCTTTCATCAACTTAAATACCTCTATTTTCATATTCATGTGATAAATTGGCTTTAGTTTTGCCTGTTTTCTCAGTGTTTAAAAATTTGTTACTGAGAGGAAATCTTTAGGAACAACTTGAGAATTGATTTTGTGTTGATGAGATTCTTCGTCTGTTATGTTGATAGTCTTTTGAGTTATTTGGGTATCATATCTATATGATCATGGTAAATTACTAAAAATGTCCAAATAAAATGCTTTTAAAGATGATATTTAATATTTTAAATGAGAACTTCCCTCAGGTTATTTTTGGTAGAGTTGAATATATATTTTTTTGAGATGTAATTGAAATAATCAAATGTCTGGTTTTTACTGTGTTGTTTCACTTTTAAGTCCCTACTTGAAATGTATTAATTTACAAATAACAACTTTTCCCCCATTTCTTACAGTTCCTAAAACAATTTCATTCAAACTTGTTACAAATATCATCATTGTGTCATTACTAGAGCCAGTTTTTGAGTTATCTAAGACAGTGCTAGATTGCATTAAGCTGTGTAAAATTCAATTCCAAAACCTTCACCTTCCAATTAGCAAGAGTTGAGGTTGCTGGCTTATGTGAGGTGTCTTTCAGACAATACCTTGTTATTGAAAGCATTTGATAAAAATATCCCATCATATAATGAACTGTGTAAGTATATGTATTAAAGTGTAAGGCTTTTCTGAGCAAGAAGTACATGTTTAGTGTTAAATATGTAATTAAAAAGATAAAATGGCTCGGCGCCTGTGGCTCAACGGGCTAAGGCGCCAGCCACGTACACCTGAGCTGGCGGGTTCGAATCCAGCCTGGGCCCGCCAAACAACAATGGTGGCTGCAACCGAAAAATGGCCGGGCGTTGTGGCGGGCACCTGTGGTCCCAGCTACATGGGAGGCGGAGGCAAGAGACTCGCTTGAGCCCAGGAATTGGAGGTTGCTGTGAGCTGTAATGCCATAGCACTCTATCCAGGGTGACAGCTTGAGGCTCTGTCTCATAAAAAAAAAAGCACTTTTCTCACGTGTCCTTTCAAATAAAACACATGCAACCCAGTTTATAAAAACCAGCAGATGGCTAAACATAAACACCAATGCAAATACAAGTCAGAGCAGATAATCAGAATTACTTGGGGGCAAGCAATTTCTTGTTCTTAATCATTGAACAATAGTTAAATAAAATGCTATCATTTGTGAATCTAGCTAAAGAAATATATGGGAACCCTATGTAATACTTTTGTAACTTTTTTGTGAAATCTCAACTTTTTTAATGAAAAATTAAGGAATAAAAACATTTTAAATATTTAGTGTTCAGAGGAAAATAATTTGTCAAAAAATTATGGGAAGCAAATTCTGTTACAAATAAGGGTTAAGACACCATTATATGGCACAAAGGAAGAAATCTCTCCTGTATCCACATATCAGTAGTGTGTCATCTTGGATAAATCACTCATTCTATTTAAAAAAAAAAAAACAACTTGAATTTCTTCATCTATTGACTCTCCTCACAGGATTGTTGTAAGGATCAACTAAAATTTCTGCTTATAGAAATATTCTTTATAGTATTATATGTCATGTTAAATTCTGTAGAAAGTACAAGAAAGAAAGCAACAGGGAAAAAAGTGAGAATTATACCCATTCTAGATACTCAAGAGAATAGATCAATCAGAAAACAAATTTTGGAGCGGTCAAAGGCAGGAAAAAACAAAACAAATTTTACTGCGAGAATAAATCAGCTATTATAAATCTTCCATGTATTTCAAACTATCAGTGACTATTCCAGGAAAGCTATACTATTTCACAAGTGACTGAAATCTCCCCCCCCCCCGCGCCACTCCGCAGTTTTTAGCCTAGGCTGGGTTTGAATCCGCCACCTCCAGCATATGGGGCCAGCGCCCTACTCCTTTGAGCCACAGGCGCTGCCCAGTGACTGAATTCTAATAAAGCTGCCATATAATTTATAAGGCCTTCCCTCTAAGTTATATGCACTCATATGAAGTGTGTCCAGTGGGCAAATGGCTCAATGAAACCAATAGGCTTCAAGATTCAATGTGAGTTCAAAATCATGTTTCCATTTGAGAACAAAGACTTTTTTTCCCCAAATTTTAACAACCCTTTTTTTTTTTTTTTGCAGTTTTTGGCTAGGGCTGGGTTTGAACTCACCACTTCTGGCATATGGGGCCGGCAAGTGGTGGGTCCTTTGAGCCACAGGCGCCACCCAACAACTGAACCTTTTTAGGAGTGAATTCAGGCTGATGCAAAGGCTCACACCTGTTATCCTAGCACTCTGGGAGGCCAAAGCAGGAGGATCATTTGAGCTCAGAAGTTTAAGACTGAGCAAGAGTGAGACCCCAATTCTACTTAAAAAAAAAAAAAAAGAAAAACAGAACTAGCCAGGCATTGTGGCAGGCGCCAGTAGTCCTAAGCTACTCAGGAAACTGGGGGAAGAGGAGTTTGAGGTTGCTATGAGCTGAGCTAAGCTGATGCCATGGCATTCTTTGTCTCAAAAAAAAAAAAAAATTTTTTTTCAGCCTATATATTTCAATAACCTATCAAAAGATAGCCAATTTATTATTATTATTTTATTATTATATTTTTAAAGAGAGTCTCAGTTTGTCACCCTCAGTAGAGTGCTATGGCATCACAGCTCACAGCAACCTCCAGCTCTTGGGCTTAGGCGATTCTCTTACCTCAGCCTCCTGAGTAGCTGGGACTACAGGCGCCCGCCATAACATCCGGCTATTTTTCTGTTGCAATTTGGCCGGGGGCTAGGTTTGAACTCATCACCCTCAGTATATGGGGCCAGCGCCCTACTCACTGAGCCACAGGCGTCGCCCAAAAGACAGCCAATTTTAAGAGATTATAAACTTGAGCTTTCTTCAAAGGACAAAGTTACCTCGCTCACAAAAGCAATTCATATTCAGGAATGGGGGGGGACTTAATTTGGAAATCAAGTGAGATACAGTTACATTTCAGATGTATGTAGTTTATTCACCTACTCTAACACACTACCATTTTAGAGACCTCAGACCCCAAAGCAGCCAGTTTTCTGCACATACCTAATAGATTAAACTCAAAGAATAGTACTTAAAAGGTCTGGAATCAAGCAAAAGATGAGACAAATTGCCATTCAGATAACAGATAGCTAAAATAATTAGGTGAAAGGTTCTAAGAGGAATAGGTCTTCAGATTGATATTACTTGAGCCCAAGGAATCTTAATGTGACTAAAAGGAGGATAGGTAGACCCCATATGGGTCTGATGTGATAAGACAAAAGTACAAAGCACATTCCTTACAACAGTATATGCCAAATATACTATTATATAGTATATAAAGCTTTCTAGGCAAAAAATTTACACTTGACTCTACTCAAGCACTACTATTTACTAAAAATGGGCAGATAAAGAAACATGTTAAACAAATTACAAGGACACAATCTTCAACTCCAGAATGTGGAAAATTCTACAGAAAAATGACCCATTTCTTCAACAAATAAGTGAAATAAAAGAGTTTTATAAATTAAAGGCATTTATGAGACATAACCAAATGCAACGTGTGGACTTTAGCTGATTTGAACAGGGCAAATATAAAGTATTTTTGAGATAACTGGGGGAAACAACACATAAACTGGCTATTAGAATTATATTATTAATTTTGTTGTGGGTAATAATATGTTTGAAGGACAAAGACCTTATCTGTGAGAGATTTTTAAAAGTACTCTAGATGAAGCAAATGTGACAAAATGTCAACAGTACGTCTAGGAAGTGGACATCTCTCTATTCTCAATGTTTGAGATGTTTCACAGAGAACAACAGCATAGAACAAACATTCAGTGCGGCAAGTAGTATATATTCCTCCCAGTCATGCCAAAGACAGCATTCCATTTCCATCTCGATCCACCTTGCTTTCCCACAATTTACCCCCATGAACTCAAAGCTATTATATACATGAAGAAATATGATGTGACATACCTGTAGTAGGAGTGGCTAAAGTGACAAGGTTCTTTCTTAGCATATCATAGAGCGGGCTGTTAAAGAGATAAAACAAAAAATTAACAACCCCAAACACTACTCTGAAAGTTATCAGTGGTTTTTCCATTGAATATTACAGTTCTGATATGTTATCTCTCAACTCTCTCTATAAGGCATAGAGAGCAGAATCTTTTTCTCAAAATAGAACTGAATTACTTAAATACTAAGATGTTAATGCCCAGGCCCTTTTGTTACTTTGCCCATTAAAACACTGATTTACAGGATTGGTGCCTGTGGCTCAAGCGGCTAAGGTGCCAGCCACAACACCTAAGCTGGCAGGTTCGAATCCAGCCCGGGCCCGCCAAACAACAATGACGGCTGCAACCAAAAAAATGGCTGGGCGTTGTGGCGGGCGCCTATAATCCCAGCTACTTGGGAGGTGGAGGCAGGAGAATCGCTTGAGCCCAGGAGTTAGAGGTTGCTAGGAGCTGTCACGCCACAGCACTCTACCCAGGGTGACAGCTTGAGTCTCTGTCTCATAAAAAAAAAAACATTGATTTACATTTTACTTCATCAGCTAACAGTAAGTAACCCAAGTGGGGAGATTTTCTTTGGAAACTATTCCTTCCTTCCAGGAGTTAAGTTTCAGATTTTTTTTTTTTTTTTTTTGAGACAGAGTCTCAGTTTGCTGCCCTTGAAGAGTGCTAGGATATCATAGCTCACAGCAACCTCAAACTCTTGGGCTCAAGCGAACTTCTTGCCTCTATTTTTCATTTTTAGTAGAGACAGGGCTCTTAACTCTTGCTCAGACTGGTCTCCAACTCATGAACTCAAGCAATCCACCCACCTTGGCCTTCCAAAGTGCTAGGATTATAGGCATAAGCCACTGCCCCACACCTCTACTTTGATTATTATACTCATCATCAACCTCGAACTGCTCAGCAATTCCACACTGCTTTCATTTGCTCACTATTCCTCTCCAACAATTATTGTACAAAATTCTACCCTGGTCATATCAAGCTTCCTTCTACCCAGGCCTATAAACATAATGTTCAATCTGCCTAAAGTTCTCCTTTAACTCCCTCTAATCAATTCTTTAATATTCCTTCAGATTTCAGCTCAAATTTTGCTGAAGGAATCTTTCCTTGACACTCAATACCTAACACTCATCCATTCCCTGCTTTATGAGCCTCTTTTCTGTAGCACTTACATGGTGTAATTTTACTATATACTGGTGTAAGAATTTGATCAAGATGGGAAAGAACATCCACTGTCTCATTCCTCTGAAAACTCCACAAAATCAGACACCATCTGTGTTCCTCACTACTGTATTCTCAGTGCTTTATAGGCTGCCTAACATATGTAGCCCCTTAAGTATTTGTGGACTAAAGTCCACAAAAGGTAATAAATAACCATTAATAATCTATGCAGATGAAGTGGTTAGACGTAAACACCTAAAAAGATATGCAAACCTTCACTCTTTTTACCTTGGGTCTTTCACGGAGAAGCTCTGACATCCTAGTAGCTCTCCCAAAAGATCTCCACCACAATATACCATATGCTGCTCCTGTTGATCATAAAGCTGCTTCACCATTATATACTGGCCTAGATAATGCATGACCTGTGTGGGAATAAAATACCATGAAATGATTTGTCCACTGCCAAAACCCCAAGTTAATTATGAGGAGGCAGAGTGAGGTTTTTTGTTTGGTGGGGTTTCTTTTTTTTTGTTTTTGAGACAGGATCTCATTCTGTCACCCTGGCTAGAGCCAGAATGCAGTGCCATCATCACAGCTCACAGCAACCTCAAACTTCTGCACTCAAGTAATCTTCCTGCCCCACCCTCGAAGTAGCTGGGACTACAGGCCCACACCACCATGCCTGGCCAATTTTTTTTCTATTTTTGGTAGAGAAAGGCTCTCACTGTTGTTGTTTGGGCCAGTCTCAAAATCCTGAGCTCAAGTGATCCTCCAGGCTCAGCCTCCCAAAGCACTAGGATTATAGGCATGAGCCATCATGCCTTGCAATAAGTTTGTCCTTATAAATATGCTATCTCTTTCTGTGGAAAACTATCAGTGCTTGTGCAAAGGGTCCTACGACAGAAGAGTTACTCCCAACTACTAGGTCCATCTAATAATTATTTCTGTGGCAGCTACAAGACCCAGATCTTTTAGCAGAGAAATGTACTAATCTGAAAATGAGAAAAAGTGAATTCAGCTGGTATCCTCTTAAAATTTTTCTCACCAGTCCACATACAGGGGCCTGCTCTCTAACTAGAAATAACAAATTTTAAATTTGCCTGAGTCATAAAATGGTTTCCAAGTCCAGAAGCACATAAATAACTACTCTAGGCTTTTGATGTATGTTCACTTAATTCTTTTTGGCAAATGAAGCACAATGTTGAAAAAGCCACTTTAAATGCAAAAAACAAGGGTGGCGCCTGTGGCTCAAAGGAGTAGGGCACCGGCCCCATGTGCGGTGGCGGTGTCACGGTTCAAACCCGGCCCCAGCTAAAAACTGCAAAAAAAAAAAAAAATTAAAATGCACAAAACACAGAACTCAAGTTTATTTTTTTTGGCAGGAGCTGGGTTTGAACCCGCCACCTCCAGCATATGGGGCTGGCAGTGCCCTACTCCTTTGAGTCACAGGCACTGCCAGAACCCAAGTTTTTGTTTTTGTTTTTTTTTTTGAGACAGAGCCTCAAGCTATCAACCTGGATAGAGTGCCATGACATCACACCTCACTGCAACCTCCAATTCCTGGGCTCAAGCAAATCTCCTGCCTCCGCCTCCCAAGTAGCTGGGACTACAGATGCCCACCACAACGCCCGGCCATTTTTTGGTTGCAGCCGTCATTGTTGCTTGGTGGGCCGAGCTGGATACAAACACACCAGCTCAGGTGTACGTGGCTGGTGCCTTAGCCGCTTGAGCCACAGGCGCTGAGCCAGAACCCAAGTTTTTAATCAAATAAAAGTTTAATCTATCCGGCTTTTGTTCAAAGTTCACGAAATGGAAGGAAAGACAGACAAGTTCATGATTCAAAATTTAAAAAGACAGCAAGTTCATCATTCAAAATTTTAAAATGATCTAAAATAAGCCAGGGGTGATGGCTCACACCTGTAATCCTAGCACTCTGGGAGGCCAAGGTGGATAGAATGCCTGAGCTTAGGAGTTCCAGACCAGCCTGAGCAAGAGCAAGACCCCGTCTCTAAAAACAGCCATGCCTTGTGGTAGGCGCCTATAGTCTCTTGACTCAAGTCTATTGCTTGAGTCCAAGAGCTTGAAGTTGCTGTGAGCTATGATGCCACAGCACTCTACCCAGGGTGACACAGTGAGACTCTGTATCAAAAAAAAAAAAGGATTCTCATGTTTGATACCCAATAACAAAAACTATCATAATAGACTGCAAAAATCACACCTTTGCACAAAGGCCATTACAACCTTACAGAAAAAAAATTCTTTTTTTTTTTTTTTTTTTGAGACAGAGCCTCAAGCTGTCCTCCTGAGTCGTGGCATCACAGCTCAACTCCTGGGCTTAAGCTATTCTCTTGCCCCAGCCTCCCAAGTAGCTGGGAATACAGGCGCCAGCCAAAACGCCAGGCTATTTTTTGGTTGTAGTTGTCATTGTTGTTTGGCAGATCTGGGCTGGATTCCAACCTGCCAGCTCTGGTGTATGTGGCTGGCACCTTAGCTGCTTGAGCTATAGGCGCCGAGCCAGAAAAAGGTATTTCTATAACAATATCTGTGCAGCAACTGCCTCTCCAACCTCTGACTAGCACCATCCTTGTTACTGATCTTTATAGCCAAGCCAAGGATGATTATTTCAAAACAATATGTAATCTCACTTTTCCCTTTGAAAACCTTTGTAGACCTGATGAGCAAGTCTACATTACAATGGCTCATGCATGTAATCCCAGAGCTTTGGGAGGCCAAGACAGGAAGCTGACTTGAGGACAACAGGGCAACATAGCAAGAACTTATCTCTACTAAAAAAAAAAAAAAAAAAAAGCCAGCATGGTAGCATGTACCTGTTCTCAGCTACTCGGGGGGTTGAGGTGGGAGAAACATTTGAGCTCAGTTCAAAGCTACAGTAAGCTGACCCCACTGAGCTTGCACCTGTAGTTCAGCAGCTAGGGAGCCAGCCACATTAGAGCTGGTGAGTTCGAATCCAGCCCAGGCTGCCAAACAAGAATGACAACTACAACCAAAAAAAGCCAGGCATGGCTCAGTGCCCGTAGTACAATGGTTATGGCACTAGCCACATAAACCAAAGGTGGCAGGTTCAAACCCAGGCTGGGGCCAGCTAAACAATGACAACTGCAAAAAAAAATAGCCAAACATTGTGGCGAGTGCCTATATTCCCAGCTACTTGGGAGGTTGAGGCAAGAGAATCACTTAAGCTCAAGAGTTTGAGGTTGCTGTGAGCTGTGACACCACAACACTCTACCAAGGCCAACAGCTTGAGACTCTGTCTCAAAAACAAAGATCACCCCGCTGCACTCAATCCTTAGCAACAGAGCATAACATTGGCCAGGTGCAGTGACTCACGCCTGTAATTCTAGCACTCTGGGAGGCCAAGGTGGTGCCCAGTAGAGTTTCCATTTATAATGAAAACTACTGCATGCATTCATTCATTCATTCATTTTTGAGGCCGAGTCTCACACTTTTTATAGTGTTATGGCATCAGGCTATCTCACAGCAACTGTAAACTCCTAGATTTAAAGGATCATCCTGCCTCAGCCTCCTGAGCAGCTGGGTAGTACTATAGGTACATGCCATGCCATCCAGCTAATTTTTCTATTTTCAGTAGAGACAGGGTCTCAAGCTTGCTCAGGCTGATCTGAAACACCTGAGCTCAAGAGAGTCTCCTGCTTTAGTTTCCCAGAGTGCTAGGATTACAGGCATGAACCAATGCACTTGGCCCAAACTACTGCATTTGATTTCTACTTCATAACACATCCTATAAATGTGTACATATTTTGCATTTTAACTCATAGGTCAATGAATTCATGGTTAACCTTATGTTTAGCTTATGAGCACTTCAAAAGGAAATAAGAAATTTAACTTCATAGTCAAATACCATAAAAGGTGCCTCTCCAATACTTTAGGAGTAGAACTTCCTTCCTTAATTTTTCAGAACTACATATTCCCTGACATCCACTTCAACTGTTCTTAAAACTGAGAATTAGGCTCGGCGCCTGTGGCTCAATGGGCTAAGGTGCCAGCCACGTACACCTGAGCTGGCAGGTTTGAATCCAGCCTGGGCCCGCCAAACAACAATGACAGCTGCAACCAAAAAATGGCCGGGCATTGTGGTGGGTGCCTGTAGTCCCAGCTACTTGGGAGGCGGAGGCAGGAGACTCGCTTGAGCCCAGGAATTGGAGGTTGCTGTGAGCTGTGATGCCACAGCACTCTACTCAGGGCAACAGCTTGAGGCTCTGTCTCAAAAAAAAACAAAAAAAAAAACCTGAGAATTAAAAAAAAAAAAAAACTGAGAATTTTCATTGATGGCTTACCTCTTTAACAGTGAACATTTCACCTTGAGCACCTGCTGCCTGCAAAATCTTCAAAAGTGTCAGTTTGGGTCGTACCTGATGGAAACATAAAATAAAGCTGGTTAATTTAAATTTCAATTAAGTTTCTTTATTTTTCTTTTTAAAGACAGAAGGATTTTCTTTATTAACGACCCCAACCATATTTCCTTAGATACAGGAGTTTTGAACTCAAATACTTAGAAGAAAACAAGTTAAGATTGCATTATCCTGCAACTCATTACCAGTAACACATTACAAAGCAAAACAGCTTGGAAAAGAGGGTAGAAGGTAAGGGGAATGAGGAAGGGAAGATAAAGAAAAGAAATAAGTTGATTGAATGGAAATTTTTTGTGTTTTTTTTTTAATTCTTGGGAACTATGAAGTCCTTGCAAGCACAGCTCATTTCTGCAGATTATTTTCCAAATGTGTATAAAATGGAACCAAAATAGGGCAGCACCTAAGTTCACCTAAGTTCCCACCTAAGTTCAGTCGCTAAGGCGCCAGCCCATATACTGAGGGTGGCAGGTTCGAACTCGGCCTCAGCCAAACTGCAACCAAAAAAAGGACTCAAAATGGAGAATCCCTTAAGAACCTGAAGAGATACAACATTAAAAGCTAGAATCAGGCTTGGCGCCTGCGGCTCAACGGGCTAAGGTACCAGCCATGTACACCTGAGCTGGCGGGTTCGAATCCAGCCCCAGCCCGCTAAACAACAATGGCTGCAACCAAAAAATGGCCAGGCGTTGTGGTGGGCGCCTGTAGTCCCAGCTACATGGGAGGCGGAGGCAAGAGACTCGCTTGAGCCCAGGAATTGGAGGTTGCTATAAGCTGTGATGCCACGGCACTCTATCTAGGGTGACAGGTTGAGGCTCTGTCTCAAAAAAAAAAAAAAATCTACAATCATCCAGTAGCAAGTGTCCCAGCCTTCAGATGCCAGCCACTTCCTCCTCCTATTCCCAAGAGTAAGCAGGATGAAACCGTCTTCCCTGTGATTATTTTCATTTCTCTTTTCTTGGCATCTGGGCATGCAGAGTTCAGCACCTTGAGGAAGTCAGATGTTTTTGCCTGCATACATGTGTGAATATAAGCCTTACAGCACTTGATGTGGTACTGCAGATAGTCCCAGAACGTGTGGATCAGGTTGATGGTGTTGTCTCAAGCCCTGGCATTGGGGTGGCGAGGGAACAGCAGAAAGGTGATGTAGCCAATGTTGTCGCCCATGATAGCATGTTTCTTTCAGCTCGAGAAGAGGCTAAAGAGGACCCGTGGGGCTGTGTGCCTGGTTCTGTGTCCTTCTTTGAACTCCTACATGAATTCCTTTCCAATGAGCACAGCATAATCCTTCCAACACTGTGCTAAAGACTACCGTGACACTGTCCTTTTAGGAAAACAGAGGCAAAACAATTTCGCTTCAACATGCCAGCATGATGTACAATGGACTCCTCCTTGGACATGGGCAAATTTTCAAGATTGTATAGCAAAGAGACATTTTACCTCTTTAACTCATCAGCACCGTGTGCTTGAAGTTCCTTGTAGAATTTCAAAGAAATACTGACCATCACTTTTGTTTTGTCCCCATTAGGACTTGAAATATGATCGAGGACCCATCAAAATCTGCAAATGTTGCTTCTACTGCTTCTGGTTTGTTTTTGGTGGGTGCGTTCTCAAACTTAGAGTGCAAGCATCTCCTGATGATGCGGTTGTTACCTCTAGCAGGTTCACGGCAGTGGCTGTCCCAACCAGAGGAAGAAAAAGGGTGGGTGAGGGTGGGTAAGGAAGGGAAGGACGGAAGAAGCGGCCCTGCTGCCCCCTGAGGAGGGGGCGAGGGTAGAGTGGGAGGTTAAGGGAGAAGGGGAAAGGGATTGGAGTGGAGGGAGGAGGTAGATGCGCACACTGGCCCACATACGTACTCTCAATCAGTTTTCTGAAATCCCTGAACAAAAAAATTTCCATAAACATGTTTTTTAAAACAAGCCCTGGGCTTGGTGCCTGTGGCTCAAGCGCCTAAGGCGCCAGCCACATACACCAAAGCTGGCAGGTTCGAATCCAGCCCGGCCCGCCAAACAACAATGACGGCTGCAACCAAAAAATAGCTCGGCGTTATGGCAGGCGCCTGTGGTCCCAGCTACTTGGAAGGTAGAGGCAAGAGAATTGCTTGAACCCAGGAGTTGGAGGTTGCTGTGAGCTGTGATGCCACAGCACTCTAACCAGGGTGACAGCTTTGAGGCTCTGTCTCTCGAAAAAAAACAAAAACAAAACAAGCCCTGGTAGAAACTTACCACCTAGGCTCAGCACCTGTGGCTCAACAGGCTAAGGCGGCAGCCACGTACACCTGAGCTGGCGGGTTTGAATCCAGCCCGGGCTGCCAAACAACAATGAAGGCTGCAACCAAAAAACAGCCGGGCGTTGTGGCGGGTGCCTGTAGTCCCAGCTACTTGGGAGGCAGAGGCAGGAGACTCGCTTGAGCCCAGGAATTGGAGGTTGCTGTGAGCTGTGATGCCACGGTATTCTATCCAGGGTGACAGCTTGAGGCTGTCTCAAAAAAAGAAAAAAGAAAGAAAGAAACTTACCACCTAATAATGTATAATCTGCTTGGCACCCGTAGCTCAGTGGTTAGGGAGCCGGCCACACACACCAAAGCTGGCAAGTTCGAACCCAGTGCAAGCCTGCTAAACAACAATGACAACTGGCTCGGTGCCTGTAGCTCAAGCGGCTAAAGTGCCAGCCACATACATCTGAGCTGGCAGGTTCAAATCCAGCCCAAGCCTGCCAAATGACAATGATAGCTGCAACAAAAAAATAGCCAGGCATTGTGGTGGGCGCCTGTAGTCCCAGCAACCTTGGAATTGGAGATTGCTGTGAAGTGTGATGCCACGTCACTCTACCTAGGACAACAGCTTGAGGCTCTGTCTCAAAAAAAAAAAAAAAACAATGACAACTGCAACAAAAAAGTAGCTGGGCGTTGTGGTGGGTGCCTATGGTCCCAGCTACTTGGGAGGCTAAGCCAAGAGAATCGTCTAAGCCCAAGAGCTGGAGGCTGCTGTGAGCTGTGATGCCACAGCACTCTACCACGGGCAACAAAGTGAGACTCTGTCTATAAAAAATAAATAAATAAAAAATAAAATAAAATAAATTAATAATAATGTATAACCTATCTATGCATAAAATAACTACAGATATTCAGAATACTACTTGTTGCCTTTTATGTTTTAAAAATTAACATTTTTAAAAGATAACACATTCAGGCCAGGTGCAGTGGCTCATGCCTGTAATCCTAGCACTCTGGGAAACTGAGGCAGGTAGGGATTGCCTGAGGTCACAAGTTTAGCCTGAGCTGAACCAGCCTGAGCCAGAGCAAGATGTCATCTCAAAAATAAATAAATAAATAAATAAAAAATAGTCAGGCATTGTGGCAGGTGCCTGTAAGTCCCAGCTGCTTGGAAGGCTGAGGCAAGAGAATTGCTTAAGCCCAAGAGTTTGAGGTAGCTGTGAGATATGATGCCATGGCACTCTACCAAGGGTGATAAAGTAAAACTGTCTCAAAAAAAAAAAAAATTATTTATTTATTTATTTATTTTTTTTTTTTTGGGAGAGAGTTCCATTTCTTGCCCTTGGGAGAGTACAATGGCATCATAGCTCCCAGCAACCCCAAGCTCTTGAGCTCAAAGGATCCTCTTGCCTCGGCCTCTGGAGCAGTTGGGACTACAGGAGCTCACCACAATGCTCAGCTATTTTTAGAGACGGGGTCTTGCTCTTGTTCAGGTTGGTCTAGAAGTCCTAAATTTTAGCAATCCACCTACCTTGGCCTCCCAGAGTGCTAGGATTACAGATGTAAGCCACTGCACCCAGCCTAAAAAAAATTTTTAAGGAAAGTGTTAGCAAGGAAACAGAGAAAGTGGAACCTTGTGTGCTGCTGATGGGAATGTAAAATGGTATACACGCTGTGGAAAACAGTTTGGCAGTTCCTCAAAATTTTAGACAAAGTATTACCAAGTAATGTTACTCCTACATAGATATACAAAAGAACTAAAAGCTGGTTTAAGGCTCGGTGCCTGTGGCTTAAGCGGCTAAGGCCCCAGCCACGTACACTTGAGCTGGCGGGTTCGAATCTAGCCAGGGCCCGACAAAAGACGACAGCTGCAACCAAAAAATAGCCGGGCATTGTAGTGGGTGCCTGTACTCCCACCTACTTGGGAGGCAGAGGCAGGAGACTCACTTAAGCCCAAGAATTGGAGGTTGCTGTGAGCTGTGATGCTACAGCACTCTATCTAGGGTGATAACTTGAGGCTCTGTCTCATAAAATTAATTAATTAATTAATTAAAAGCTGGTTTACAACAACTCAGGGTCACCAAAAAAAAAAAAAGAGAGAGAGAAAAAAAACAGAGAACTGAAAGCTTGGACTAAACTAAGTATTTGTATACCAATGTTCACAGCAGCATTATTTACAATAACACAAAGATGGGAACAGCCCAAACGACTGAGTGGATAAAAAGATAAAATGTGGTACATCCCTGAGGACATCCTGTAGTTCAGTGGGTAAGGTGCCAGCCACATACACCAAGTCTAGTGGGTTCAAACCCAGCCTGGGCCAGCTAAAACTACAATGACAACCACAACTAAACAAACAAACAAACAAACAAACAAACAGAGCCAGGGGTTGTGATGGGTGCCTGTAGTCCCAGCTACTTGGAGAGGCTGAGGCAAGAGAATGGCTTAAACCTAAGAGTCTGAGGTAGCTGTGAGCTGTGATGCAATAGTACTCTACCAAAGGTGACATAGTTAGATTCTGTCTCAAAAAACAAAACAAACAAACAAAAAACTGTGGTACATCCAAGAGATAGTGACTCTTTTTTTGCTATGTCTTGACTGACTATGGAATCTATGACCATGTCATTTGTATTTTTAAATTTTACATAGGCTTGGCGCCTGTGGCTCAAGCAGCTAAGGCGCCAGCCACATACACCTGAGCTGGCGGGTTCAAATCCAACCCAGGCCCGCCAAACAATGACAGCTGCAACCAAAAAATAGGTGGGTGTTGTGATGAGCGCCTGTAGTCCCAGTTACTTGGGAGGCAGAGGCAGGAGAACTGCTTGAACCTAAGAATTGGAGGTTGCTGGGAGCTGTGATGCCATAGCACTCTACCTAGGTGACAGCTTGAGGCCCTGTTTCCAAAAAAAAAATTTTTTTTCCATAATCAAGGCCAGGTGAGAAGGCTCACACTTGCAATCCTAGCTCTTTGGGAGGCCAGGACAGGTGGACTGCTTGTGGTCAGGAGTTTGAGACCAGCCTGAGCCAGAGCAAGACCCTGTCTCTAAAAATAGCCGGGTGTTGTGGCAGGTGCCTGTAACTCCAGTTACTAGGGAGACTGAGGCAAGAGAATTACTTGAGCCCAAGAAGTTGAGGTTGCTGTGAGCTATGATGCCATGGCACCCTACCGAGGGCGACATAGTGAGACTCTGTCTCAAAAAAAAAAAGTTTACGATGTAAAAAAGTTACACTAAGATAAGGTTAATTTATTTTTTGTTTCATGTTCATTGAGGGTATAAACAATTAGGTTACACTGATGGCTTTTGTTAGGTAAAGTCCCTCTTAATATTGTGTCCTGCCCCTAAGAGGTGTGCCATACACCTTAACCTCATAGCCTCCTCCTTCCTCCCCTCTCCCTGCTCCCTTGTAACCCCGCCCCTCACCTGAACTGATTTGAGTTTTTCTCTTATGAGGGTATCTATAGATCATCTACTGGCTTCACATTAAAATTGAGTACATTAGATTTCTGCTTCTCCATTCTTGTGATACTTTACTAAGAAGAATGTGTTCCAACTCTATCCTGGTTAAAACAAAAGTTGTAACCTCTCCATCTTTTTTAATGGCTGAATAGTATTCCATGGTATTATTACTGAAGAAATTTTTTAAATCAATTTCATGTAGCCTAAGCACACAGTGTTTATAAAGTCTACAGTGTACTACAATGTCCTAGGCTTTCATGTTCACTCACCCCTTGTCAACTCACCTACAGCAACTTTTAGTCCAGCAAGCTCTATTCATGGCTGAGAGTCCTCTACAGGCATACCTGTTTTATAACCTTTTATACTATACTTTCTTTGTACTTTTCCTATACTTTCCTTTGTACTTTGCCTAGATAGGCTCGGCGCCTGTGGCTCAACAGGCTAAGGCGCCAGCCACGTACACCTGAGCTGGCGGGTTCGAATCCAGCCCCCGGGCCCGCCAAACAACAATGACAGCTGCAACCAAAAAATGGCCGGGCATTGTGGTGGGTGCCTGTGGTCCCAGCGACTTGGGAGGCAG
>CAUYON010016309.1:0-17241 GCA_963573935.1 Arctocebus calabarensis | reverse complement strand
AATAAATAAATAAATAAATAAATAAAAATAAAATAAAATCCATTGTGTTTTTCAGATATTTAAACAGAAAGAATGAAGAGCTAATATTTTCTTCTTGTTCCTATTATTATATAAATTATAAATGCCACAGAGCAGCAAAGGGAATATATTACTTAAAAGATTTTTTTAAATGGTATTTATAATTTATATGATTTATAACAATATTCCATCGCATTTTAAAGACTTATTCAAAAGGTATTTTACTTTTATAACTTTTCCTATAATTTTCTTATAATTATTTCCCAAACTGTCCCATATCATAGGCCCCTGGTTTCACGTGAATATGCTTTATTTTAGGTGTATCTTTTCTAAATTAATGTACTAGATTTTGTTTTATTAACCAATCTGTCTATATTGTCCTTCAATTGTTGAATTTAATTTTTTTCATAGTATTTTGTATTTGCAATTATGGCTACCATTGCCTTGTATACTCACTCACTTTTTGTCTTTTTTTCTTAAGCATTTTCTTCTTATGTATTTTTTAATTGAAATTTTGGCATAAATTTAATTTTACCTTTTAATTGATTTTATAAGTTCTCTCCTTATTCCCATCATTTATTGGTCATAACCTCAATATAGATGTTTAACTTAAGATATTATGCTAATTACTATCTCTATAATGTTTATGGACAACTAGAAAATTTTACAACCTTCCATGTCACACATCTTTAAATTCAAATTAGTACATAATTCTAATATTTTAATTTATGTATTTTGTTACTTTAACTAAGTGACTTAAATAACAGAAATCGATTGTCTCACAATTTTAGAGGCTAGGTGACCATAATCAATAGATCAGCAGGATTCGTTTCTTCTGATAGAAGAGAAGGCTCCAATCCTCTCTCCTTGGCTTGTAGATGACCTTCTTCCCCTAAATTCCTCTGTGTTCTTTTTATCATCTTCTCTTTATGCACATTTCTAGGTTTAAATTTCCACTTTTGATAAGGAGTTCAGTCATATTAGATTAGTGCCCATTCTCGTGGCCTCATTTTAAGTTGATTATCTCTGGAAAGACCGTGTCTCCAAATATCAATAAGTTACAAAGGGTTAGGACTTCAACAAATGAGTGTTGGGGATACATAATTCAATTCATAGCACTTTCCAAATTAGACATTATTATTATGGCAATTATGAATTTTTGCTGCTGATATTTGTTTAAATTTACTCATGTTTATCATTTTCTTTGCTGTAAAATGAGGTATTGGATTGTGAAATATTTCTTTCTGGATTTAATTACTTGTCAAAACAAGTCCTTTTTGTGAGGTTCTATTTGTGATCAACTAACTACCTTTATCTGAAAATATTATTATTTTGCCCTAGCTCTTGAATAATAGTCTGCTTCTAGAATGACAGTTATTTTCTCTCAGAATGATGAAGATGCTATATTCTCCTGTCTTTTGGCTTCTTCTGATGTTGTTTGAAGTCTCTTATCAGTTCTATTTTTATTTCTATGGGCCTGTTACAGCTTTTCTCCATAATTGCTTGGAAAACCTCCTTCCCTCTTCTTATTTTTGTATTTTTACTGTTAAGAGTTTAAGTGTGATTCATTTTTATTTAGCTAGCTTTGGATTTGTTGAGCCTCCCTAAAAATAAACAATCGTGTCCTTAACAGGATTCGTTTTGGAAGTTCTCAGACATTATTTCTTCAAAAACTTTATTTCTCTTTTTTTTATTCTCATCTTTAATTTGGAAGACATGTTTCATTATACCCTTCCTGTCTCTGTCTTTTTATATTTTCCATCTTTGTTTTTCTAACTT
This sequence comes from Arctocebus calabarensis, assembly GCA_963573935.1. NCBI lineage: Eukaryota > Metazoa > Chordata > Mammalia > Primates > Lorisidae > Arctocebus > Arctocebus calabarensis. Next base: position 15,444 of record CAUYON010016309.1, on the reverse strand, counting down.
TGGCATTATTTCTTACCTTCTTAATAAAGGAATGAGTTCTGCATTTGTAAGTATTTGTTGCATTTTATCTAACATGAACACTTTATTTGGTAAAGCTTTCCAAGAAAATTGTTTTCCCTAAAGTTCCATTAATTTTTGTAAAGCTCAGGACAAGTGCACAAATAGAGGCCTCACCATCCTATGTTTACATGTTAAAACATTGTAAATTAAATCATTTAATATGTTCTATCTTCCAATCTTGACTCTTAACCATTCATAACGACATGGAATGTGAGGCCTGAATAGAATTCATAAAACGTTCATTTATCTGTGCTAGAATATAGTGGTACAGAGAAAGTCAGTCCCCACCCTAGGGTTCCTTGTCTGCAACTTGCAAACCTAGCTGCCCTTCTCTACCCACCATTGTGTCCATCCCATAATATTGGGATGTCGCCATTTGTAGATACCAAATCCATCCATCCTGGCACCATCCCTAACCCACCCTTCCAGCCTTGGGATGTGAATAGCAGCAGCTCATTTGGCCCTTGGATGACTGCCACAGGGGTGACTGCCTAGTAGCCTGTGGTCCAGGCGAAGGTCAAATGCACAGGGAACTTTGTGCTTCTGTGTAGCAGGAACATGGTCTAGAAGAGAAGAGATAGGAACTCTGACTGGCAGGTCTCCATGGACACATATTCCTTAGGTCTCATGCTCAGACCTAACGCCATTTTTGATGTTATTCTCGGAAAAGCAAGATCCTCATTCATTCCTTAAACAATCAAGGGCTTTTCCAGAGCTAAGTACTTTACTCAAAGGAATTTGGTTGTAAATAATAAATACAGCAAATATGGGCAAAATATATGTAGTGATATATATTAGACACCAAATTAGAGTTTATACATGTTTTCTTATTAACATCTCTTGGTTTTACCACTTTCTATCCATTCTTACTTTCCCTGATTTATTCAGATCTTTATCGTCTTTCTCTTGGACTATTGGAATAGTTCCCTGAATAGTCTTCCCGTCTTCCCTGTTAGAAATTTATGTTTAGGACCTTTGATTTCAAGATGCTATTTCAGTACCTAGTATACTTTTTAAAGGAATCTATGATATCAATATCTTTTCTACTTAACTATTTATCAGCCCCTTTTCCATTTTCTAGCCACATAAAAATATTTGTAATTTCTCAAACATCCTTTTTTGTTTCACAACCCATCTCTTTATTTTCTCTGCCATTTCTACATTTCCCTATGAGTTACCTGTTCTCTGAAGCTTTTCCTTGCTACAGTGGGAGAATTCTCTAAGCATGCTGAGGCACTGCTATCTGAGCACTTAAAGATTGATTACATACACAGTCGTTCCTTGGTGTCCATGTGAGACTGTTTCCAGGACCTGCTGGGAACACCAAAATCCACAGATGCTCAAGTTCCTTATATAAAATGATGTAGTATTTGCAGACAATCCTCCTTTGTGTTTTAATCATCTATATAGTATACTTACCATGGCAAATACAGTGTAAATTCTATGTACATAGTATTTATAGTATATTATTTAGCAAATGTCAAAGGGAAAAGTCTGTCCATGTTCATCACAGATGCAAGCCTTCATTTTTTTTGATTTTGAATATTTTTCTACCTGTCATTAGTTGAATCCATTAACCCAAGGATGAGGAGGGTTCATGGCTTTGCGTGTTTGTCTCCCCCTGCTGGACTGTGAGCAACTTGTCATGACTGATTGTAGCCCCTGGAGCTTCTGTATTGGGAAGCTACATGCCAAGTACTCACCAAGTTCAGCTTCAGAACAAATGAAAAACGAAGCAATTAAATTACATTTTACTTTTGTTTCATGTGTTTTTTTGAGATGATATACAAAAAAACATTGCCTAGACTGATATCATGGAGTTTTTCACCAATGCTGTCATATGGTAGTTTCATAGTTTCAGCTGTTACATTTAAGTGTTAATACATTTTGAGTTTATTTTTTTTATATGGTGAAAAGGTCTAATTTCATCTTTCTACATGTGAATAGTTAGCTTTCCCGGCAGCATTTATTGAAGAAATTTTTCTTTCCCAATTATGTGTTCTTGGCACCTTTGTCAAAAATCAGTCAGCTGTAAATATGTGGATGTATTTCTGGGGGCTCTTTTTCTGTTCAACTGGTCTAGGTGTCTGTTTTTATGCTAGTCCCATGCTGTTGGCGTTGCTGTAGCTATGTGATGAAAGGGAGTTACCATATGATCCAGCAATGCCACTACAGAAACGCCATCCAGCAATGGCATCACTGTAGCTATGTGATGAAAGGGAGTTACCGTATGATCCAGCAATGCCACTATATATATTATGTACATACACATAATATATATATATACACACACACATCACACATTTTATATATATATATATATATATATATACTGCAATAAACATGGGGGGTTGACAAATATATTGTTTGTCAAAGAGATATGTGCACCCCAAATTTATTGCAACACTATTTGCAGCAGCCAAGACATAGAATAATCTCAGTATCCATCTGTGGATGAATTGATAAAGAAAATGTGGTGTATACACACAATGGAATACTATTCACTCATAAAAAACAAGAAAATTCTGTTATTTCCCACAACATGAATGAATCTAGAGGACATAATGTTAAATGAAATGAGGCAGACACAGAAAAACAAATAACCTGATCTCATATTTGGAATCCAAAAAGGTCAATTTCACAGCAGCAATGTATGGAATGGTAGTTAATATAGGGTGAGTGATAAGGAGGAAAGGAATGATGGGGAGATTTTGTTGAGAGGATGCACAATTATAGTTAGAGACGAAGGATAAATTCATATAGCAAGCTGATGGTTGTGAATGATGATATATTGTGTCCCCGAAAAATAAAGAGAGAGTGGATATTAAATGTTCTCACCACAAAAATAACTTCAGAGGAGGTTTGAATTCTTTAGAACTTCTTATACCATCTAGAATTGGCAGTGGCTTTATAGCTGTGCCAATTTCTGCAGGCAGAGTTCAAGATCCGAGTTCTTTATCCAGTGATTTTTGGATCGTTTTCACCAAATTATCCTTCTCTGATATTAAGAAACAAAACTCAGACACAATAAAAAGAGCCGCAGAGAAGAATGATGTCTCTTTGTTGCCTGGCTCCGAGAATACCTCCAGAGAAGCTTCCTGGGAAGAAAACAGATTTTCTTGCCTTCAACACTTCTCCAGAGACAGTGAGATAAAACTGTTTCTTCTGTCTTTTTTTCTGTGAATAATGTATCACCCTGTGAGTACTTTTTGCTGTGGCCCATGTAATTTCATTGATAATGTACTGGTTCATGTGAACTAAAGCTTATCTATGAAAAAATAGTGTATAAATAATAGCTGTAACTGAAGAAGCTGTGGGAAGAATTTTAGTTACAAAAAAATTCATTCATTTGTCTGTTGCTTTCCACCATCATGTTATATTTCTTGGTAAATTCAATACTCAACCAAATGTCGTATTGTTACATTTTTGTGAGAACACAAAGGACCATTCAAATGATTTCTATACACTGCAGAAGGAACAATTCTAGGCTGCTTGAGAAGGTTTTCTGATGGCTTGGAAGATAGACTCCAGTCCCCAGAAAGTTCTGTGTGAACTGTCACAGATTCGTTAGCTGCCAGATATAGAAGCGAGGTTAGAAAACTTGGTTTAGGATCAGAATCTGATACTTACGGATGCCTGTTACTTGGTGTGGGCAGACCCTCAGTCTGCTATTTGAGAGAATAAAATTGTTTACCCAATTCATTAACATCTATATTTTATAAATATGATTGTAATTGAATCCAAATCAACTGAAAGTTTGGAACATGTCCATGAATCAAAATTAACAAGATGTGAATGTTTAATGGTGACTTCCCTGTGAAGCAGTGTGTTAAGCATTCTCTCCCTCTAAATGCTCAAATTCTCCCATCCCTTCCACTCCCACTCTGCAGAACTGCTTACTCTGGCTCTCGTGAGGACTTTCATGTTCTTGTCGTTGTGAATTCTTTTAAGAAGTCTTTCTTACGGAGTTGTTATGCACGGCGCTGTTACCGGTGCTAGAGCACACAAGATGAGCTAGGGACAGGCGGATTCTTTTAAGGTGTGTGTGGTCTAAAGAAAAGGTCAGGCACAAAATCAAGAAATTATACTGCTTATGGAAAATACAGTCTTTAGGTGAATGTGAACTTTTCAAGGGAGGGCACAGGAAAAATGCAGAAGCAAGGCCACTAAAAGGAGAAAACTTATCCCAGATAAAGCAGATGCCATGAACCTGGAGTCACATAGCATTTAGGTTGACTGAGCATTGCTCAGGCTCCCAGCACAAGATAAGGGGGGGATGGGATCGGAAAGCTAACATTTGCATACATATTTGGGACTAATGTGGGTCACTATGCAGATTGTGTGAGCCAAACAACACAGCTAGTTCAGCTTGATTCCTCTCTGTGGTGGCCATAGTGAAGCATGGAGGGGAAAAGGAAGGCATGAACATAAAAGGGGGACATAATTCTACAACACATTCATCTCAATCCATCTATTTGGACTTGCCCTTTGTTGATATATGTTAGGGAAAAATCTATACTTTATGAAACAGCATCTGCTAATCATCAGTGACAAATTTGCTTCTGCATATCAAACTATTTTATGAAAATACCATTAGTTACAGAGTGAAGTTGAATGGAAGAGGAGTGAAAAGTGATAAATATATTCGATTCCTTTTTATAGAAGAGGCTGCTGCAGATGAATCAGGTTCTTTGTAGGCTTGTTGCAATAGACAAATAACACCATATTACTCTAAAATGGATTTGCTATTGGGCAGCACCTGTGGCTCAGTGGGTAGGGCACTGGCCCTATGTACCGAGGATGGTGGGTTCAAACCCAGCTCTGGCCAAACTGTAACAAAGAAATAGCTGGGTGTTATGGCGGGCACCTGTAGTCTCAGCTACTCGGGAGGCTGAGGCAACAACTAAGCCCAAGAGCTGGAGGTTGCTGTGAGCTGTGTGATGCCGCGGCACTCTACTGAGGGTGATAGAGTGAGACTGTCTCTACAAAAAAATAAAAATAAATAAACGATTTGCCATTTTATATCTGCTTTGGAAACACTTATCAGATGTTGCATTTGAATGCTCTACAACTAAAAGTGTTAATGACATACAAGCAATTTAATTTTAAAAATATATATATTTCAAAACCCCAAAGCATCAAAGTTTAACACCATCACATTCTCTGGACATTCAGTATGTTGCCTCAAGGCATATTTTTAGCCAGAAGCTTTGTCTAAGATTCATTTTAGTTTGAACACTTGCAAAACCTTCTTCATTATTGAAATTTTTATTTACTGAGAATTAGCATTTATTTTCCTCAGATTTCATGAAATTCCAAACCAGAATTTTTAAAAAGAGAGAGAAAATAATTAGTTCCTTAAAGATGCACATCGTGTTTTTCTGTTGTGGAACCATATGGAGTACACCCCCTCAGAGCTGTGCTAGGAAAGGACAGGCAGTTTTCTAAGTTCTGGTCCTGGGCTGGGATAAATGCAGTCTGAAAAGGATGCAACTGGGAGCACAGAGGGACACTCAGAATCTGGGCTATGATAATGGACGGATTGTTTGTTTTTTCTTTTGAATAGCAAAAGTGGTAAGCTGTTGTTACCCTGTGGGGTGTCAAACCCACTAAAACACATTTGCACTCGTGTGTTAACACCTCTGGGCTCTTGCATCTTTAAGCTTTTTATCTCTGATTGTGAAGAATTTAGTCTCTAGTTAAAGGCTCATAGGTAAGATTTATTTTCCCTTTCTTCTCTTTTTGTTGTTATGCCTGTTATCTAAGAGTATTTCTTTATTTGTTTCTGAGATTTTGTCAAAATCTAAGAGTCTTTTAGTAATTAAGGATCCATGGCCCTCAAATAGCCCTTCTAGACCACATGTTCATATCTGATAATTTGGATGTACTAATTAGAGAAATTAATTTTATGAGTTTGACCAGGATTTTTGCTGCAATAGGTGAGCAGAAAATATCAAAAGGTAGTATTATACAAGTAGTTAGGTTAGATTTTGTGCTGTTAAATCTTTGTTTCAGCTACATCACAAATAAATGAATAGAAAAGACGTTAGATTTCCCTCTGATGCCTGTACTCTCCATAAATGATAAATGACTACATTTTACTACATCCCCAGCCACCTTCTAGCTGTGTGGCCACATGACTTCCAGCTAAAGGAGGATAAAGAGAAGGGAATTAGGCTACTATGAGTTTGTGCCTTTGTGAGTGGGAAATATAACCCCCTTGTTCACCTGACTTCTTTCGTTAGCTGGCATGCAGACATTGGTGGGAGTTAGACTAGCAACTTGTACCACTAAAGAGAAACTACATATCAATTGGCGGATCTCACCTAATGTGCAGTGTGAGGGTGGTCAGCACGCCCCCTGGTGGGCGGGATCTCACATGGGCACAGTGTGAGGGTGTTCAGCACGCCCCCTGGTGGACGGGATCTTGTTCAGCACACCCCCTGAAGGGTGGGATTTCACCTGATGTGCACAGTGTGAGGGTGTTCAGCACGCCCCCTGCTGGGCAGGATCTCACCTAATGTGCACAGCGTGGGGGTATTCAGCTGGGTGCAAGGCTCAGCTACAACTTGAACTTAACCTTAGAATTGAAAACAATGTAATCTAAAAATTTTAGAACCCCCTTATTAATTTGAAATGAAGACAATAATAAATAATGAATAAATAAATAGGCATTGGCAAGCCAAAGAGACGGAATGACCCTGGAACCCTGATGGTTATAGAGCCCTGTATCATCATCCATGGACATCTGGCTAACTTATAATTAAGAGGCAAACAAACATCTCTCATTTAAGCTTTTATTATTGTGAATTCTCTCTGATCATGGTTGAATAATGTGGGGCTACAGGGACAACACTTAAAAATATTCTGTTGGCTTAGTGATTACATGTCAGGGACTGAGGTCACAATACTTGGACTGAAGGTAATGATAGTAAGTCTACTGTGACAAAAAGTTTCTTGAATTTTATTTGACAAGGCCTTGACTGTTTGCCAACCCAAGGCTTATCTTATATTCTTTTTGCCTATGGGCTGGGATTAAAACAATTTTTTTCTTTTTAATTTTTGCCACACAACAAAGTCTTACTAGTGATAACTTTAGTTATCACTAGCCACTTGCAGGGACAAAAATAAGAGAAAGTACAGTTCTTATAAGCTAGGTTTCCTGGGTTTTTTTTTTTTTTTTGGTCTCTGATCTAAACTGAGAGTCTTATAATTCAGAGTTTTATAAATTAGTCCTGACAGAAAACAAAGGCTTCTGTGCCCAAACTGAGGCAGTGATAAAATGAGTCTCTAAATCAAGGAACAGTATGAACAGAAGATAAGAGTGGACAAAACCATTAAGACTCCCAGACAAAGGCAGCCAGCCCAGTGGGAAACATTAGATTAAAAAGTTTCTCTTCCTACTGGAGTCAGTTGTTTTATTTCTCCTTAATGCGGTGACTATTAAATTGAGCAAGAGGGAGATTGACAGGTCACAGAAGCAAGTAAACAAAAGACCAGAGTTTTCAGTCTAGAAAGTAATGCACAGATGAGAACATGGCCTTTATTTATTTGCAACCAGAACTGATGGAAATAGAGTCCATGGACCTACTAAAGTTTTTTGCAGCTTTGTGTTGGCAAAGAAGACATGCTCCGAGCTTAGAAAAGTCTCTCCTTTTGTCCCTTTAAACCTGTGCCAACCATCAGGAAGCAGTGGGCCACCATTGTGAAGCTCCCGCATAGGTAATACTCTCCAATGTCTATGTCATACGTGGCCGTGGAGACAATGGACATGCAGGAATCTCCCTGAAGGCAAAATCATATGTTCATAGGATAATGACCAAGGAGGTCTGCCGCAGAGCATGGAATCAGGAGCTGCTGAACAGCTCAACACAGGAAACTAGTCCACTGCCATGACAGCAAACCCAGCTCTGCTGTACTCTTTGTGTTCTTCCTTTTTAAATCTGAAGCTTTCTTTTGTAAGGTCTATCCTGTTTTTATTCACCACTGCATATTAGGTTGGGGAGAATGAGACCGATTAAGTTAATTTTGATATTTATAGATTGCCAATTCAGGAATTAACTTAATTTTGACTTTTAGATTGCCAATTCATGAATTAACTTAATTTTGATTTGTAGATTGACAATTCATGAGACTCCACTTTCAGTCTTGATAGTAATTCAGGTCACCCAGATATGCAAGACTTGGAACAGGATGCAGGAACTGGACAGAACTTTTTTTTTTTGAGACAAAGTCTCACTTTGCCACCCTTGGTAGAGTGCCATGGCATCACACCTCACAGCAAGCTCAAAGTCTTGGGATTAAGCAATTGTCTTGCCTCAGCCTCCCAAGTAGCTAGTACTACAGGCACCTGCCACAATTCCCAGCTATTTTTTAGAGACAGGTCTTGCTGTTGCTCTGGCTGGTCTCAAACTCCTGAGCTCAGGCAATCTGCCCACCTTGGCCTTCCAAAGGCTGAGATTACAGGTGTGAGCCACCGTGCTCAGCTGGACAGAACTTTTCAATTGTCTTTCTTAGACAGGGGGAGGGCAGGACTATGTTTTAATGATGATTAAAGAGAAATAAGTTGTGATTTAAATGAGCGATGATGCCAAACACTGAAGTTGACATCAATATTCATTTTCCTGTTCTGTTGCAGAAAAAATCAACTTCCTACCAAATTTATGCCCCTGTTCAGACTGCAGAGCTGGCCGTGGGAAAGGGGTGTTTATCCAGGGACTATTATTTTGTACACCTTCTTGTATCTACACAGGATCATATGACTGCTTCCAATGAATATATGTGAAATCTGTCATTTCTTGGCCAAAGTCTTTATGAATACCTTTATTCTTCTTGAATACCTTCTCCACCTTTCTTTCTCACTTGCCTGCCACTGGGAAGGTGAGAACACCTCTCTCACTCTCCCAGCAGTGGAGTCCACATATTAAATGTGATAGAGCCAACATCAGCTTGGGCCTCTAAACAAATGCAAAACTTAAATGAGATACTTTTGTTGTATTTGACCTATTTCGAATCTGGGGAGATCTCTTTGTTTTAAAAAAAAAAAAAAAAGAAAGAAAGAAAAATGCAGAATGACCCTACCGAACATGTCTTTGTACTGAATATTAATGTTCACCGCATGGCCACTCAGCTAAAGCCTGTATTGTATGATCTGTCTTGCATTTGAATGTGACTGCACAATTAAGTCCTGGAAGGTGGGGTATGAACTGAAGTGAAATCTGTTGCATGTATTTTAGGAGAAGAGGATTTGTCCTATGTTTGAATGCTCCCCCCCCCAATCAAAACTCATGTTGAAAGGTGATTGCCCTTCCAGGCCTGGCCCTGACCATTTGCAATTTCACATGGAAGAAATGAACTTCTTTCTTTTTAAAATCATCATCCCTCTATATGTCTCTGTTATAGCCTAAGAACATCTGTTCATATGCTTAATTTATGCACATGTATGTGTGCGTAGTTGACAGTAAAATTTATTTTTGCCATGGGTTGTGATTTAGAAAAGTTTAAACAGATCATTCCACTATATGAGTTCTATTAGTACTAATTTGATCTGATGATCATTCATTTCTTCTAAGCATTCTCTTCTTTACACCACCTCTGTGGGATAAGGGCTCATGAACTCAATTCCTCCTGGTAGTAATTATGTGCTCACCTGCCCTGATAAATAGCACCTGTAGTCAATTACTCCAAAGCCAAAGCACTTTGTGCCTCTGGCTTGCAGTCTGCCAAAGGTGTGGCTGAGGACTAAGGCATTGTACCTATTATGCTTAAAAGATTAGGAAGGTGCTTGGAAGCCATGGAGAGAGTCCCAGGAAGTCTCAGTCATTTCCTGAATCTAGAATAAGACCTTTGGGAATCCCATACACAGCAAAGTGTGATTCTGAATTTTGGTGAAGGTAAGGATGAATTTTAGTTCATAACAACAATGTGCTCAATCCTTTTTTAATAGAAATAATGTAACATTAATTAACACATTAATTAATGAGCCATAGCATTATTGCCTACATATAACAAATACATTATCACTTTGCAGGCAAAAAAAACTAAACCTACTTAACCACATGGAGCAATTTTGGGGGTAACTTATAATTTATTTCTACTTCCTATATAACTCGGTTTCAAGTTATCTCACTAAGTCAAATTAGTGTGTTTTAGGCTTTATTTATTATAGTAATTATATATGGACTAAAAATTTTTATTTTTTTATTTCCCTGTTTAATGCACCAATATCTCGGGGCTTTGTGAAAGATAATTATCAAAAGATTAATAAAGGATAAGTATATGAATCTCTAAAATGAGCACCAAAGTCAATCAATGCCACTTACTTCTCCACCTTAATATCTTATTTGCCTTCCACTAAAGAAAAGTATGTAATAGAACCTGAAAATCCACAGTATGGTTGAGTCACATGTACACTTACTGGAGTACAAGGTACGTGGCTGTTTACTAGGTTGGCAAGCATGTACGTTCTGATAATGCTGGGACCAGGGTCTTACAGATAAAAAGACATTCATTTGGGGGGGTAGGAGAGTTATATGTTTGGGATCTACTACTTGTTATGTGACATCAATGTGGCAAAGTATAGAAATGTTTAGATTCCCCTTTCATCATCTCTGCAATAAAGGGCTTATGCTAAACAATTTTTAAAACACATTTAGGTTCAAATTATGACTCAAAGGAAATAGAACATAATAAAATAAAGTGTTCTGTCATCATGGCAGAACCCTATTTTTAAGATTAGGAATGGATTTAGATATACATATTTTGCTTTGGAGAAATAACCCAGAAGGTAGGACGTGACTTCATGCTGTATCTTAGAAAACTACCCATTGCTTCCAGTTTCTTTTGGTGGTTGTGGAATCTCTCCCCTGCATCTCAGTTGAGCAGTGAGTGTACTGTTAGGACTTTATCCCCCAGATGGCAGTGCAGCATTCCAAGTTTGGGTAGCCTGGTCTGATGCTCTTGAAAAAGGCAATACAGGCTTCTCTCTGGCACATTTATGGGCCATGTTTCTTCCTCTTGGAGGAAACAAGTTACAAGGTGAACGTAACCAGACTTGAATAGTCAGAGGCAAGGAGCTCATTCCCAAGTGAGCAGGGCAGAGACCCTCTTCTATCCGCTCATGGCAACACTGTATCCAATAAATAAGTAGTAAGTAAAACAAAGTAATCTAGCGAAATAATAAAAAGCTCCAATCATTAGGTGTGACAAACCATATGTATTTTAACTTTTTTTGTATTAAACTTTTTACTTCACATGCTGTTTTGTCAGAGATTGAAAACATTTACTAACTGTGATTAGGATGAAATAATGTCTCAGGAATTACTTTTAAATGATGCAAATGAAACGAGGAGCATCCATCATAACCTTCATGGAACGGGCTCCAGGCTGCTTTTTGCTGTCATGGGCACTGAGACGTCCTTGGGAGACTTACAAAAACAAAGACACAAACGAAACAGAGCTTCAGACGGTGAGCATGAAACGAAGCCAGGGAAGGTGTTACATTTGGAAAGATTTAGATCAAAACAATTGCTGGTCATTTGTATGAGGTCAAATAAACAAGCGAATTCTTTAATTTTCCACTATATATTAAGTTATATGTTTTGGAGTCATTATACTAAAGCAATATTTATTGGTCAAGGTGTAAAAGTAATAGAAGTAAAGATAGAAAAGCAACATTTTAAAGCACTATACAGAATCATCTTGAAAATAATAAATATCTATTTTTGACAGGTTTTGGAATATGTTTGGGATTTTATATCCCGAAGATTCCTTCACGTTTAAGTCTAACGATGCCTTCGGTCCAATTTCACCTTTCCTAGTAGGGAAAAGGATTCATATCACAGAGATTTTAAGTAAGAAAAACAAACATTTTTAAAGATACAGAGTGCAGATTACTTTAAATGGCCTGCTGCTTATGAGTCTGATTGACTGTATACCTTCCCCAGAAACACGTGGATGAATATTTAATTGCGTGTACATTCCTATAGACTTCTGTATCTCCTCTTCCAAGCATGGTACCATCCTTGTCTATCCATTCAATTAAGAAAAATCCATACTACATACATACATATATGCACGGTAATCGACAGTGCCAGCTTGAGAAACAAAGAAAAATACCATAGAACTGACTTCCAGAAGCTTATAATCTAGTGGGTGAGAAAAATAAATTGCGACCCTCCGTAGAGCACGGTTGTAAGAGAGGCTCTAGGGTAAGGATGGGGGCTCTGCAGCCAGCAGGCCAGGATTAAAAGCTTAGTTCTATCTCTGCATATATATTTCTATGGCTTTGGACAAATTACTATTCTACTTTCCTTTTTTTTTTTTTATTGTCTTTATTATTAAATCACAGCTGTGTACAATAGTACAATCAAGGGGTACAGTGTGCTGGTTTCATATACAATCTGAACTATTTTCATCAAACTGATTAACATAGCCTTCCTGGCATTTTCTCAGTTATTATATGAAGATAGTTGTATTCTGCATTTAGTAAGGTTCGCCTGTACCCTTCTAAGACACACCGTAGGTGTGGCCCCACCAATTACCCTCCGTCCACCATTTACCCTCCCTCCACCCCCACCTCACCCCTCCCTTTCCCTCCCTTGCCCCTTTCCCCATATTCTTGTGGTATAGTTGGGTTATACCTTTCATATGAAAGCTATAAATTAGCTTCATAGTAGGGCTGAGTACATTGGATACTTTTTCTTCCATTCTTGAGATACTTTGCTAAGAAGAACATGTTCCAGCTCCATCCATGTAAACATGAAAGAGGTAAAGTCTCCATCTTTGTTTAAGACTGCATAATATTCCATGATATACATGTACCACAATTTATTAATCCATTTGTGGATCGATAGGCACTTGGGTTTGTTCCATGACTTAGCAACTATGAATTGGGCTGCAATGAACATTCTGGTACAGAATGGTCTGGTCTTTGTTATAATGTGATTTTTGGGCTTCTGGGTTTATACCTAGTAAAGGAATTATAGGATCAAATGGCAGGTCAATTTTTAGATCTCTAAGTACTCTCCAAATATCCTTCCAAAAGAAATGTGTTAGTGTGCATTCCCACAAGCAGTGTAGAAGTGTTCCCTTTTCTCCACATCCACACCAACATCTCTGGTTTTGGGATTTTGTTAAGTGGGCTAAGTTTACTGGAGTCAGGTGATATCTCAAAGTAGTTTTGATTTGCATTTCTCTGATGATTAAGGATGGTGAGCATTTTTTCATGTGTCTGTAGGCTGTGCGCCTATCTTCTTCTTCTTTTTTTTTTTTAAGACAGAGCCTCAAGCTGTCACCCTGGATAGAGTGCTGTGGCATCACAGCTCACAGCAACCTCCAATTCCTGGGCTCAAGTGAGTCTCCTGCCTCTGCCTCCCAAGTAGCTGGGATTACAGGCGCCCGCCACAATGCCCGGCCATTTTTTGGTTGCAGCCGTCATTGTTGTTTGGTGGGCCCGGGGGCTGGATTCGAACCCGCCAGCTCAGGTGTACGTGGCTGGTGCCTTAGCTCGTTGAGCCACAGGCGCCGAGCTGCGCCTATCTTCTTTAGGGAAGTTTCTCTTCAAGTCCTTTGCCCACCCTGAGATGGGATCACTTGTTCTTTTCTTGCTAATACATATGAGTTCTCTGTGGATTCAGGAGTGAATCCTTGTTGGAGGCATAACCTGCAAATATTTTCTCCCATCTGAGAGCTGTCTGCTTGTTAAATTTACTATGTTCTTGGCTGTACCGAAGCTTTTTAGTTTGATCAGGTCCCAGTAGTGTATCTTTGATACTGCTTCAATCGCCCTGGGAGTCCCCCTCATAAAATATTCACCCAAGCCGATTCCTTCAAGAGTTTTCCCTGCACTTTCTTCTAGAATTTTTATAGTTTCATGTTTTAAGTTTAAGTTTTTAATCCAATGAGAGTCTATTTTAGTTAATGGTGAGAGGCATGGGTCCAGTTTCAGCCTTTTACAGGTTGCTAGCCAGTTCACCCAGCACCATTTGTTAAATAGAGAGTCTTTTCCCCCCGAATGTTTTTTTTTTTTTTTTTTTGAGACAGAGCCTCAAGCTGTCACCCTGGGTAGAAAGCCGTGGCATCAAAGCTCACAGCAACCTCCAATTCCTGAGCTCAAGCGAGTCTCCTGCCTCTGCTCCCAAATAGCTGGGACTACAGGCACCCGCCACAACACCCGGCCATTTTGTGGTTGCAGCCATCATTGTTGTTTGGCGGGCCTGGGCTGGATTCGAACCCGCCAGCTCAAGTGTACATGGCTGGCGCCTTAGCCCGTTGAGCCACAGGCACCGAGCCCCCCCCCCGAATGTTTTTAATTGGCTTGTCAAAGATCAAGTAACAGTAAGTTGCTGGATTCATCTCTTGGTTCTCTATTCTGTTCCAAACATCTACCTCTCTGTTTTTGTGCCAGTACCATGCTGTTTTGATCACTATTGATTTATAGTACAGTCTCAGGTCTGGTAGCATGAGTCCTCCTGCTTTGTTTTTATTTCTGAGTAATGTCTTGGCTATTTGAGGTTTTTTTTCTGATTCCATATAAAACGAAGTATTATTTTTTTAAGATCTTTAAAATATGACAATGGAGGTTTAATAGGAATTGCATTAAAATTATATATTGCTCTGGGTCGTATAGATATTTTAACAATATTGATTCTTCCCAGCCATGAGCATGATATGTTTTTCCATTTGTTAATATTTTCAGCTATTTCTTTTCTTAAAGTTTCATAGTTCTCTTTATAGAGATCTTTCACATCCTTTGTTAGGTAAACTACCAACTATTTCATCTTCTTTGGCACTCCTATGAAAGGAATAGCGTCCTTGACTGTTTTTTCAGCTTGGCTATTGTTGGTATATATAAGGGCTACAGATTTATGGGTGTTGATTTTGTAGCCTGAGACATTGTTGTATTCCTTGATCACTTCTAAAAGTTTTGTAGTAGAATCCCTGGTGTTTTCCAGATATACAATCATATCATCTGCAAAGAGTGAAAGTTTAATCTCTTCTGACCCTATGCAGATACCCTTGATTGCCTTTTCTTCCCTAATTGCACTTGCTAAAACTTCCCTTACAGTGTTGAAAAGCAGGGGAGATAATGGGTAACCTTGCCTGGTTCCAAATCTAAGTGGAAATGACTTCAATTTAACTCCATTCAATAATATATTGGCTGTGGGTTTGCTGTGGATGACCTCTATTAGTTTAAGAAATATCCCTTCTATAACAATTTTTTAAAGTGTTCTGATGATGAAGGGATGCTGGATGTTGTCAAAAGCTTTTTCTGCATCAATTGAGAGAATCATATGGTCTTTATTTTTTAATTTGTTTATGTGCTGGATTACATTTATAGATTTACGTATATTGAACCAGCCTTGAGACCCTGGGATAAAGCCC
>CAUYON010016307.1:0-15598 GCA_963573935.1 Arctocebus calabarensis | reverse complement strand
CATCATTCTCCCTCTCCAGCCTCTCTCAATAAACTGCTTGCTAATGCCATGAAGGCTATCTGTAACAGTACGATGAAAACATTTCTGAATGTATATGAATCATGCCCTATGATTGCACCAATGTACAGAATTATGATTCAAAAAAATTATAAAAAAATAAAAAAAATAAAAATGCAGTGTATAAGTATATGCATATATGTGTATATGTATGTGCATTCACACACACACACACCATGGCATAGTACTCAGTTATAAAAAGGAATTAAATAATGTCTTTTGCAGCAACTTGGATGTAAGTGGAGACCATCATCCTAAGTGAAGTATCTCAGCAATTGAAAAACAAATACCACAAGCTCTCACTGTTAAGTGGGAGCTAAACAAATCTCATAAAGTTGTGTAATGGACATTGGAAATAAAGAAGGGGGAGAATTATGAGGGGGATCAGAGATGACAAATTACCTGCTCGGTATAATATACCATATTCTGGGTATAGTGACTCTGGGTACATTGAAAGCCCTCACTTAAGCATTATATAATCCATTCATGCCACAAAAAACATTTATAACCCCTAAATCTATTGAAATGAGAAAATGATGATCTTTGCCCAAGAATAAGTAGCAGAATAATCAAAAAGCCAAATAAAAAATACCATTTTATATTTATATATATACACATACGGAGGCCGGAAGAAGAGGGGGTGGACCCCAATGATGTATCTCCATGAATTCACTATATGCGATACTACAAAATCAGACAAACGGTGGAGAATGATGCTAGACTACCACAAATTCAACCCAGGGGGCTCTAATTGCCCCCTTTTGTGCCAAACTTGAGATCTTTCAGTCTTGAACATATGGCACATGGGTGGCCAATGATTTACCAAATTAATTCTTTTCTATCCCTCTGTGAAAGCCAAAACTGCTTGCCTTTGCTTAAAGTTAACAGTATATCTCTAGAGAATTTTTCTGGGGCCTTCGATTCTTCTGAATGTTGTCCAAATGTTATGCAAAGGGAGCTGAACCACATAAACATTCTGCAGAGCATCACTTGGCACACATATCGATGATAATATGTCTAAGGGGATGAGCATGCAGTGCCAGGTGCCTCAGAGGTCGTCGGGAGACACAGGTGGAAAGACAAGCCTTGTGAAGATTCCTAAAGGATCTCACATTCAGCAAAGTTCCTAGGGGTCAGGGGTCAATCCAAGGCATGCCAGAATATCTTGCCCAATCTTGAGAACAAATAATTCTATTTCACAATTTCCACCACTAAGAATGAGGCACAGCACTTGACACGCTTTTCTGGGTTCTGGAGGCAGGATATTCCACACTTAGGAATACTACCCTGATCCATTTATTACATAACATTAAATGCTGCCAGCTTAGAGTAGGGCTCAGAGCAGGAAACAGCCCTGCAGCAGGTCCAGTCCTTAATAAAACTAGCCCCGTCACTCAGAAGTAAAGGGGGGGGAGATACCCCCATGGTTTTATGACAAGTGACAATAGGAGAACCACAACACAGAATCTAGGATTCTAAAACAAGGCTGTCCATCTGCAGGAGAGAACTGTACCCCTTCCAAAGACATCCTGGCAGGTTACCGTGCTCTGGTAGAGGAATAGCAAGCCAGGGATCAGCAGGTTCACGAGCTGGGTTCTGCCAGAGCATTAAGTCATATGCATACACTATTTCCCCAGGAAATGAAACCAACCAGGATCCTGGAGGAGCTGTCCTAAAAATGTATAATATAAAATAAGGAACCCTGAGCATCAGAGGGAGGACTGTATTGAATGCATGACATTCCACCCAGTTTCAAGACTGAGCCACTCACCTTGCTCCTCCAACTGAGAGGAATGTTGGAGACTGATGGTTCTCAAAGAAGCCACTCTTCCATCTTCAGTAATTACCCTACACGTAAAAGAGTCACCTCAGCCAAGAAGAGCTCTCACCCAGTGATGGGCCAAGGCAGGGCAACTCTGAAGTGCAGACTCCTGTGATATCTGAGGCTGAGGCCTCTGTTGTGGCCACACCTTGGTTCAACTACACCTCTACCCAGTCTTAGCACCTTTGCTCCCTAAGATCACCATCCTGAGATCTTGCATCAAACTTTCAGCATACAAATCTCAGTCTCAGAGTCTGTTTGTTGGAAATCCCGAGCTAAAATAGTGTTTTGGATCAGATCATGTGATCATACACCTGTTCTTTCATGAAAGAGGACCATGAAAAAGGAACCCTTTTCCATGTAAAGGAAAAAATCTCCTTCCAACATTAGCACTTACCTGATAGATATCAAAATAGAACACTGTACTTTACCACAATTGCTTTTATCCCACTGAAATGGATAAAGAATTTGGAAGTATTACACCTGTATATTAGACCCTCACCAGAGTAACTAAAGAGACTTTCCTGACTCAGGTGTACTTTGAGACCTACCTCACTTGTTTAATTGATTTTATGGATGTGCATTGGAATTAATTCTGTCTCACAGAGACTAAAAACTACAATTATTAACCAGGAAGACCTTGATTTTTCACTTCTCAGCTAATACTCTGAGTGCATTTCTCTGTCTAGACTGTAAGGCTTTGTTTCTGACATCAATATTCCAAATGTCTGAACTCCTATGTTTTTATACCCAGGGCAAAGAGTATGAAATATGTTTTTTCCTTATAACTTGACTAAACAAAGCCAATTTGGAAAGGAGGGAAGTGCAGAGAACCACACACGTTCAGATCTGAACAGGCCAGTGCTTTAAGTTGATGAGTGATCATTCCCTGAAGTCCCAGGGTAGAATTTTCCATTATCTTTACAACTTGTAACTCTTTTCACTATCCATATAACATCCAAACTGAACCCTCTTGGTGTATTTTTAATCACTTTGACATTTTTCTTTATAAATGCTATTAAGTGCATATTTTTTAATGTGTATATTTTACCCATTGCACTATAAGTTCATTTTCAATGAGTTTTTAACGATATTCATTACAAATAAAGACTTTTTCAATTTAATAAATGTTCCATGCTGTTTAATTTACTTAAACTAATATATATGAAAATATACATGATTTTTGACAAATAATTCATAATGATATAGCATGTTTTGCTAGAGAACTAAAAGATGTCAAAAATGTAGACCAAAGTTGAACTATGTATTACAAGTTGAACATCCCTAATTTGAAAATCAAAAATGCTCCAAAATTAAAAACTTTCTGAGTGGCAGAATGATACCACAAATGGAAAATTCCATATTTGACCTCATGATAGGTCACAATTAAACATTTTCATGTGCAAAAGTATTTGAAATATTGTATAAAATTACTTTGAGGCTATATGTATAAGGTGTATGTAAAACATAAATAAATTTCATGTTTAGAGTTGGATATAATCCCCAAAGATATCTTAGAATATATATGCAAATATTCCAAAATCTAAAAAATATCCAAACTCTGATACATTTACAGTCCCAAGGATTTTGGATAAAAAAGACTCAATCTGCACTGCATTAAAAACTGCTTTCAAAATTTGAGGCTTAAAATTTTTGTATTTTGAGTTTCGAAAAGTTAGCTAGTTTTTTTTTATCTTTTACCTATGTTTCTAAATGAAGAAATAAAAGATAAGCTTTCAAGTTGTAATTTACAAACATATTTCCACAATCATATTGCTAGATTTAGAAGTTTGGTTCCCTTAGCAAATGAAGGGTCAATTAGTCATAATCATTATTATACTTTTTCTTATCATATTGATTTTTAAAAGTACTATGGACAACTTGGGATTTGAAAAATTTTGTTTGAAGAAATGCAATGTGCACACTTAGTGAAGATCAGTCGGTGACACATTTGCAGAGTCAGTATCTCCAGTCTTTGCCTCTAACCATTGACTGAACACAGGCTAGCATTAAACAATATGTGGTAGATCTATCCCAATCATCTTCTCACTTTCCACTTCCTCTATCCAATGTCCTATCGCAAAGAGTGGGCTTTTATGGATTATCTCAAAGAATCCCTTGTGTTCTGGTTTCTACTGGTTTGGCCATCAGGATCTAAAGTTAAATCTGGAATATTTATTTCCCGGCTGGTAGGTTGCCTCAAGATGGCTATCTTGGTCTTGTAACTAAAGGTTGAAGTTCATACCAAGGGGTCCTGATCACCCCTCTGCCTCTTCCAACCTGGGTTGGCCATGGCTTCCTCCCATTTCGAGGCTCCTGTTCTTCATAATCCCATGTGGTCTTCCTAGCCTGTGTTCACACATTTGAAATATTATCTTTATTAAACTCTCATCAGAGTACATAATTTGAGTGTGAATGTTTTATTTCTTTTCTGCTTGGACTCTGACTCTGACATAATATAGGACTGTGAATAACAAAAACATAAAACTGCCAAATAATCATAAACTCGGCAGCTGAAGGTATTCTGCTGGTGTTAGAAGAACCAAGAGACTGACTCATGAGTGCCTCATCTGATGTTTGTTAGATGCCACATACACTCAGCCAACTCATGAGAAAATCAGTACAAATATTTATTTTATTCTTGATTTTAAAAGTATAAATTAAAACCACAAACACTCCTTAACCATAAACACTCTTTAAAAATCCCAGTTTGCAAATCACCAGTTGGGGGAGGGGGAAAGTTTTGTTAAGGGATATGATTATTTTTCACCCCATCCCAATGAGTAAATTCTGGAATAATTTGTGTAAGGGAGGTATGGGGAGGAAGGATTGGATAAAGTCTATGAATATAGAAGACTATACAACCCTGCTGAGGAAAATTATGTATTGCTTCAAGATTTGGAGTGAATTTTCAATCACTTAACCTGTAAGTAGGAATAGAGATATTAGCTTTCCTTTAGTCCAGGCGTTGAAGCTGACCAAGCCAATATGAGACCAGAAGAGGGAATGCAATGTGTCACTAGGGAACACTTATTCCAAAACATATGATGTTTATTGATTTTCCTTTCATAAAATTCTGCCAACTCCTGTATGGTTTGAATTGTTGTGGGGATTTCTGGAAAGATAGGTTCCTGGGAAGATATTCTTCCAAAGTGAAGAAACTGTTCATCCAGATTCTTCCTACTCTTCACAGCTCTGACTCCAAATTGGCTGCACCTGCCAATTTTATCTCATCTCGCTTACATACGCACACACACACACACACACACACACACCCATGGGAAAATCACAGGTAGTCTACAATCCACAAAGTAAGAGGTGGATAGACCAAACAAAGAAAGGTTGAGAGTAGAGGTCTGACCTTCTTTGCCCCTAGCTGTGTAAAGTGGCTGGGAAAGAATCTTCTCACTGCCCTTTCCTCCTTGTCTACTTATTTTATCTCATCCCCCTTTCAACCTGTTTTGTCCATTCTCTGTACAGTAAAAATGGAAACAAGTGAGAGTCACTGGTTGAACAGGAGGAGATAATACAATAATAATGGGTGACCATGCCCTTGAGGCTAAAGTGTGTATCCTTCCAGAGAAGAACCTGGTAACCAATGGCTCCAGAATGGTATTTTCTTTCCAGGCACTGGGAAAAATAGCACAATTAATGAAAATGTTTTCCAAGTCTCTTTCTCTCTCCATACCCCGTCTCAAGGCAGCCCATATTTCCTTGCATCACTTTATTGTCAGAAATGCTGTAGTGGTCAACTCACACCAGAAATTGACACAAAGGAATCATGTGAATAAAGAAATTGATAATTAATTGATGAGGAATATATTCTCCCAAATTATCTTTCTCTCTACCAAATCACAACTTCCCTTTACTAATACCTATCAGTTTACTATTAATGTCATTAAAAAAAAATCTTTACAGTGTAATTTACTGTAGAAGGCAGGCAGTAACGTGCATTCTTGCACATTTACTTTGTACACAATAAAAAATCCCTGAGACCAGGGCTGCACTGTCTTGAGTTTCCAATAGGCAAGAAAGACAGTGTTTGCCTCCTCAGGCTCTCAGGCCTTTATTTACTAAGTTTGTGAGAAATTCTTGTGTTTTCTCCAGCGTCATCTCCCCTATTGGCCATCATCCCAGGTTGGGGTGCCCAGGGAATCCTGACCAGTTTAATCTTCCCAAGGGAGCCTGGCATCCCTAAAGTAGATCTTTGCACATGGGAAAAAGCTATCACCCAAATATCACAGATCAGTATCACATGGAATCTGTGGACTTTAACAACAGTCCCACCATTTGCCTTGCTTCACTTTTCCAAGAGCCATTACATCATGGGGTGTCTGTAACCATTCACAGTGACAAAGGAGGAAGATATTGATGACCTCAAAGAGGGCATCTCTTCATAGGAACTGGATAATGTCTCAAGATAGCAACACATTTCTAGCTGCTGACTGTGTTCTTCTAAACACAGTTTAGAGCACAGTTGTGCTCAACCATAGCTATGTTATCAGCAAAAGCAGTTTGCTCAACAATCCATTGATTAGCCACTAAAATCAAGTCAGTATGACAGGCCAGTAGTCCTCACGAAGGAAATTCATCAAAATCAGAAAAGTTATGTTTTCAAAAATCAACAATGAAATTCACCAAGAAAATGCACCCATCTCTCTAAAAATGTGATAAATCCTTTCATTAAGACTACTGCCTCTTGCCGTGAGTTCTTAGAACAACTAAAATACCTCCTGAGCTAAGGGATGTGGGGAAGTAAGATCTCTCAGAAAGAGACTGACATGTTGAACCCTGGATTTGGGGACAGGACTCATGGATCTCAGGGGCTTTAGAAGGCCCGAAGTGCCTCCCAGGGTGGCCAGAGGTGGCTGGGCTCTTACCTTACCACACTGCTTGCATTTCCCCTCCTGTCGGCGCCTGTGCACCCAGTGATGACGCACAAAATTCTATGGGAAAACAAAATTTTAAAAATGTGTTTTAATTTGTAATTCTCAAAATTCATCTGTAACATTTTAAGACTACAGACTTATATAAACCACAATTTAAACCCATATAAGCACAAAATCAAAAACATGTAGGTATCCCTTATTTAATAATAAAACATGAATCCCCTTGGACAAATGAAGTTAATTCTCTATTCCCAGGAATCTTTTACAGTTGTAGATCCCTCGCATAATGCCCTCCCTTCTGTGTCTTCCTAGCGGCAAGTGGCCGTGCCCATTTGCCATTACTCTGCTTTCTAACTCATCAAACAGAGTGCGGATTTGTGAACATGCCAGAGGACCTTGAGCCGGGAGGTAATTGGGGCAGGTACAAGAAATGTGCAAAAAGAAGTGAAAAAGTGAAGGAAAGAAGCTGAAACAATAATATCCAATTTATTTTAACAAGTAAGTATTTAGTACTTTGTCTGTGGCAGGCAAGCACTGCACTAAACCTTCTAGCTGGAGAACTTAAAGAAATCAAATTCTCAGATAAAAATAGATCTCCCAACACAGGACACAGATGTGGGGATTTTTCACCAGATAAAGTGAAAGAAGGGAAAAGCTACATAAAAGAGATGTCGGAGTCAAGGGACAAGGGCTCATCAGTGATGCTTTTGCAGTGATATTGTGTTCCAGGCTGTCCTCAGGCACCTTGAACTAGATCAGCTTTTGAGGTCTATTCTTGTCTGGAATGTAGGAAATGCAGAAAGTCCTTTTCCTCCCAAGCAGACGTGCACTCCTGGGGCAGACAGCCCAGCAGCGCCATTCACCACTAGTTCTCAGGATACATCATGAGGACGCTGTCTTCAGGACTAACAACGCAGGCAAACCCAGACTACTTACAAACAATTCCTCCCTCATAGACCAGTACACTCAAAGTACTTCTTCATTTTGTTTTCTCTTGCTCTCTTCTGAGAAAACACACTTTATCTGATACTATTAATGACATATCCACAGCAGGATCTAGGCATAATCCATATTTTCCCTTTGCCAGGCCATTTCATATGTGTATTCAGTCATTCAACAAATATTTACAAAGTGTCTATGCCATGCCAGGAGGCCCTGTTCTCAGTACAGATATAGAAAATAGATCAGTGTTGAGGAGGAAAAGAAAATGTCACATGGAGGCATGAAATTCAAAGTGACAAGAATACCACTATTAAGCATTACCGTTATTATTACCAAAATGCCATTTCTATTTCTCTTAATAATGTCAAGTCAATTTAAACTAAAGCCAAACAAAGACCCTGGAGGAATAATGGTCATTTAACTATAATAAGATATAAAGAAGCATAATGATCCTGCAAATTAGTCTAATTTTTGTCTTGTTTTTCCCACTACCATGGTTCAATAAAATAAAGACATAATCTTATATTGTGCACAGAAAGAACCTAATAATAATGGCTAACATTTATTGAGTACTCTCTGTGTACCACGCAGTTTAAAAAAATATTTTACAAGTAATCATTCTTTTAATCTTCATGAGAATTTTCATAAGTAGAGATGTTGTTTACTTGGAATGTATCAGTGAAGTCCCGTGAGGTATTAAAATACTGAAATATTTCTATGAGGGTGAGTACATTGCAGTTTAGTGCTCCTGCCATCTCCCTGGCCCCTCTTCTGCTGCCACAGAACTAGCCAACTCTAACCCTAACCCTAGCCCAACACACCCATGTAACACTGGAGACTATTTCCATCTCCTAATTATTAAGCAATTGGAAAGCTAATTTCTGATGTGATAGGTCTCTATAATCTTGTTCCAATGAGCTTTTTATTTTTATTAAAGAAATCATGTTACCTAGGCAGCGCTATTGCTTGGCTCTCCCAAAGAACTGCAAAGGATGAGGCTGAGCTCACCTGGAGGTACTTTTCTGCGTACTCTTAAAAATCAATATGAAATGACATGAATAGAAAAAAAATCAAAATGGACACTGGTGGCTCCTGTGGTTGACTGTGACTTTCAAGACAATGACAACAATTCTTGGACCCTGCCCAGTTATCAGTGCCCATCCCAGCAGTTCAGTGTAAAAACTCTACTGAGGATGAAGATACGAGACCTTCTACTGCTGAGGCCTCCAGCCCCCACCTGCTGAAGTGACAGAGAAGAACCTTAGCCTACTTCCTGCCTAAGGATGAGGGTCAGGGAGTACTGGAGACACTGGCCAACTGCAGGAGAATCCCATTCCCACTACTGTAGGGCACGTTATCAGGGGGTGGCTATGTATGATCATACTCATCCTCATTTTACAGATGAGGACACTAAAGCAGAGAGAGCTTACTTGAAACGTAAAGGTCAAAGTGGATGTGAACCCCGACCGACTGGCAGCAGGCTCCTACTATTATGTGCCTCTCCTCTGCTCTGGAATATTAGACTCAAGTTACTTCAATATGACACATCAATAAATGATTCCAGTGATAGTAGTGGCAATATTGAATATATAAAAATGTCACACAGTATTATAAAGGAGAGAGAAAAATTAATATAATTGCTATTAGTTTAGCAGAAGCTTGTGGGAAATGAACAATATCATTGCTGTTAAGAGAAATTTTGTACTTAGTAAGATTATAAGTCACCTAATGACTATCAATTTAAGGAGGAAAATGCTGGAAGAATTTGATACAATTACCTACATGAAATCATGGTTGACTCATGAGATCATTTAGCGAGTGACAGCTCTATTCAGAAGATGAAATCAACAATTTTCAAAATCAACAATTATTTAGAAATTATAAGGGTGACTCAATCGTTCACACTGCAACATACGGTAGTCTTTCTCTGTTCACAGTGGATACGTTCCGAGCCCTCCAGGAAATGACTGAAACCAAAGTACAGGCAGGTCCCAAGTTACAAACTAGATGGGTTCAATAGGTTTGTTCCTAAGCTGAATGTGTATTAAATGGAAACAGGTACATTTCCCTATTACCCGTAATAGCCTCTATTTGTAAGTGCGAGTTGTATTTAAGTTAGATGCTTTTAACTTGGGGACTGCCTGTAGTACTGAGCTTTACACATAGTATGTTCTTTAAAATCTGTAACTGAGAGAATTACTAAGTCACTAAGGGACAGGGGGCATCTGCGGCACAAATGCGCTAGATAAAGGGGTGGTTCACATCCCGGGGGAACCAACAGGCCAGCATAAGATTTCATCACTTTACTTACAAGAGCGTGCAATTTAAAACTTGTCAACTATTTATTTATGGAAATTTCCATTTAATATTTTTGAACTGACCTCAGATGCCTGAAATCACAGGAAGTACACCCACTGTATACCTTTTAGTAAGCAGATTTATAATACCATGTAGTTTAGTTCATTTAGAGAACAGAAAAAAATATTTTAGAATTTTTATCAAATATTAATATGTATGAATATACAAGTTGTAAAATAGTTTTGATATTTTCTTTACTAAAAAATAAGTAGGAAGCTACAGCACTGATAAAGTAAGTTACACAAAATCACCATTACTAAGAAAACTGAGTGGCTATCTCCAACCTGCGTACGGCCTCATGATTGGACATGTCCAGTGTCCTTCTACTCAGAGTTCTGCTTAGCCCTAATATAAATTCATTCTACTTCTGCTTAAGCAGAGTTTGAACAAAGCCAACACCCAATAAATTGTGTTTTGAATTGAATGGAATTCTCCACCTAATTTCTTTGACAAGCCAGGTAGGTACCATCTGTGGGTCATCCTTTATTGCCATCATAAATAAGAAAAAAATTATTAAAGAATCATTACTGTTTCTTAATTCTTATTTCCCAAGCACTATGATTGTTCACACTGTTTTCTTTTGACCATTATTTACGTCTCCTAGATTGTTGGGCTGATATTAGACTCAGGAACCATCCACTGTAAATGCAAGTGTTCTTAAGATAGCAAAGCAAGGCCTCTAACACCATAAAATCCTTTTATTGCTCATTGATAATTTCTGAATTATTCATATATAGTGTCGAGTACTGAGTAATAAAAGGGCTATTATTTACAGGTGTTAAAATATTGGCAATACATTATTTCGGGGCCTATATTCAGTCTTATTAACAGAAACATGTAACACAATTGCTCAGTTATTTTCAAACAGGCAATTGAATTCAAAATATTATTCATAGAGAGCTTGAAATCATAATCTAACAATTTTGCTCTTACGATCTTATGACTAAGAAAATGGAGGTCCAAGAAGACTCAACTTAGAGGAGCCCAACAAACATTCATTGAGAAATTGCCATCTGTTGGGCACTGTCCAATGACAAGCACATTGGCAGTCCTTGCTCCAGAGATTCTTACCACCTTGTGGAGAAGAAGCAAATGTATAATTTGAACCCAGATCAAACTAATTCTTTTTTCTCTTGTTTTTGAGACACAGTCTCACTATGTTGCCCTGGGTAGAGTGCTGTGACGTCACAGCTCACAGCAACCTCAAACTCTTGGGCTTAATCAATTCTCTTGCCTCAGCCCCCCAGGTAGCTGGGACTACAGGCACCCACCACAATGCCTGGGTATTTTTTGTTGCAGTTGTTTAGTTGACCCGGACTGGGTTCAAACCCACCACCCTTGGTATATGTGGCTGGTGTTGTAACCACTGTGCTACGGGTGCCGAGACAGATCAAACTAATTCTAAAGCAAATATTCTTCTGCTTAGCAGGCCCTGGCCTGTTTTGAACCCACCAGCTGCAGTGCATGTGGCCAGCACACTAACCACTGATCTATGGATGCTGAGCCCTTATATCTTTTGTGTTTACCCGGATGGCACTGAAGAACATTCTCCTTAGTAAAGCATCTGAAGAATGGAAAAATCAGCATCCCATGTGCTCAATACGAATTTGAAACTAGTAGGTGAACAACTACAGGCCCACATGAGGGAAAAACACAATTTAATTCAAGTCAGGGGAAAGGGCAAGAAGGGGCTCTGTGAGCTCCCACCTAACAGGGACAATGTAGGGTATATGGCACATCTCCTAGGCAAAGGACTCAGGTGCCACTCAGATCTTTCCTGATAAACACAAACAATGTATCTAATAGTATGTAGTCTTATATTAATCTGAAATTTTTTTAAATGTCCTTTTAGAACAAGAGTTCATAAATATGGGAGGAAATATATAAATGCACATTCACTGATCACATACTCTGTTTTGTCACAAAAGGTTTAGGACAAATTCCACGAGTGACTTCCCAAAGCTTGGAAGGGAAGCTTCCAAACAAGCAAACAGTAACAGTAACATGTGCATAACCACAACACACACAATGCTCTGAAGTAGTGGAACAAGCCACTTGCTTTGAGCAAGAATAATGTGCTACCCATGTAAAGGTGGTCATCAGGGAAAGGACTGATGGAAGAGGTCATCATCACCTCTGCAAAGGACTGATGTTTATGTCTCTGTAAAATTCATATGTTGAAGCTGTAACCCCCAATGTGATGGTGTGAGGAGGTGGGGGCTTTGGAAGGTATAACAGTTAGGTGCCAAGAGCTCTCTTAGCCCTCTTTCCTCCCTGTGAAGATACAGTGGGAAGTTGCAGCCTGCAGTCCGAAGGAGGCCCTCACAAGAGCTGGGTCTTGCTGGCACCTGATCTTGGACTTCTAACCTCCACCACAGTGGGAAATAAATGTCTGCTGCTTCTAAGCCACCCACTCTGTGGTGTTTAGTGTGACAGCCTGAACTGAGCAAGGCAACCTCTGGGGGATGGTACATGAGTGGAGGCCTACCTAGGAGAAATAGTCATGCAAACAGACTTTGAACACAGCAATGAAATATGCAAACATCCAAAGCTGGGGACCATCTTGGCGTGTGCCTTCGGACCTGAAAGAAAGTCCACATGGCAGCCTGATAGGGCTGGTGAGGCAGTCAGGGGCAGGTAACACAGGCCCTTCCATGCAAAGACAAACGGCTTGGTTTTGCTCTAAGAGCTGTGGAAATCTTTGGAGAATTTTAAGCTAGAAAATGATGTTTTCTAATTTTCCTTTTAAAAGACCACTCCCTTGAGCGGCACCTGTAGCTCAAAGGAGTAGGGCGTTGGCCCCGTATGCCGGAGGTGGTGAGTTCAAACCCAGCCCTAACCAAAAAATTAAAAAAAAAAAAAAAGACCACTCCCTTAAATCAGGAGTGGATGGAAGGGGAAACTGAGGAATTACAGAGATGCTCCTGTAGCAGTCAAAGGAGAAAGAGCAACAGCACTTCAGTCCAAGGTGCTGGGACAAATCGGTAGATTGGAAATGTACTTTATGAATAAAATTCATAGGCCTGGCAAATGAATTAGATGTGAGGAGAACATGAGATAAGTAATCAGTGTGATTTCTCCCCGGGTTTCTCAACTGAGGAGCTAGATCAACAGTCATCTCATTTCCTGAGGTGGAAAAGAATTGGGATGAGAAGCCATTTGTATGGTGATGGAAATAGTATGGTTTTTGATGCATTATATTTGAAATGTCTGTGACTTCTTCAATGGACATGTCAAATGGAACTTCAAAAAGTGTAGACTGGAAACATAAAGCTGGGAGATGTCAGCCTGCGGGTGGTACTTAACACCGGGAGACTGGATGAGCTCTTCTAACAGGAGTGGACAAAAAGAAGAGAAATAAACAAGGATTAAGCCCAGAGGGACATCAGAGGTTGGGGAGCAGCCAGCCAAAGATGGTAGAAAGGGCTATCCGATGATGAAAGAGGAAAATAAAGAAAAGAGTTGAGAGAAGAGAACATCTCATGAAGAAAGGAATAGGTAATATTTTGAATATTTTTGAGAGACTAATGAAAAAGGACAGAAAAATAAACCCCTTATAGATTTATTCATGAGCAAGATCATAGGCAACATTGATAAAAGCAATTCCAGTAAGTGGATAGAGTAAGAATCAGAAGAACGGATTAGAATGACTAGAACATGACATATGAGACTTTCCCCAATAACACAGGTGCCCTGAGAACCCAGCTCACTTTCTCCGACTTTCTCAGCACTCTGCTTGTTGTCTCTGCTAAATAAAAGTTGGACAAACCAATATATCTAAGTGCCGTCTCCACCTATTACACCTTTGCTTACCACTAAAATAGAATCCGAATTTCTTATTCACCTGTATATCTTCATGAGCAGATTGTAAAGTCAGGGACTGGTGATTGGATGGAGTTCTATCTCAGGTTTGATTGATTTAGTTGAATACAAACACTGAGACTTACAGAGATTAGATGAGGTGCCTAAGATCACACAGCATCATGGCTGGTTTTGAAAGCAGACAGTCTGACTTCAGTGTTCAGACAAATACCAGATGATCGTGCTGCCCCTGCACAGCTGACACCCACAAGAAATTCTATCACCACCCATCCCCCCTCTCTCTAGTTCTTTCAGTAGGACTTTATCTGTTCAATACATAGCAGGAGAAAAATAAAGTGCAGTGAGCACATGTTAAAGATACTTGGAGATTTCATTGATTGTATTTATTGGTGTAGTAACAATAACATGGAATGGAGAAAGATAGAATTTTTATTCTAATGTCTGGTGAATATCTATGCATCTAATGAATCACTGAAAAATCAAAGGTTGCATTTGAAACAGCTCAAAAATACTCACTTCTCTTGGTGATCTTGAGCCTCCTTCTCTAAATGTTGGTTTACATCTGAAATTAATCTGTCATTTAAAAAGAAAAGTATATTAGGTATAAGTATTAAGCAAGATTGAGTTACCTGGAAGGAAACGAAGAATGAAAGATATTGAGACTACAAAATAAAACTACCAAAGAATAAGGAATAATTAATGCTCGTCTTGCCCCTTTGAAATCCTCACATTAGATAATCTACAGAAATCTCAAGTGATTTGTGCTTCTAACCCACAGTCTTCATTCTCACTGATGAAATCAAAGTATCTTCAAAACACAGTATTTGTACACCACAAATTTGAAAAAAAAAATGAGATAAGCAAGAGTCAAAGGAAAGATCTGTGGCAAATGAAAGTGTGAAGTTGGGTTTCAGATTTTTCAAGAAGAAAATATAAACCTGACAAATTTTTAATGTCATGATGATTACTCAAACACACACACAAAATTATTCTTTATAAAGAGACACAGCAGCACTGCCTTTTTAGTTGGGGAGTCTCCTAGTGGGCGCCTTTACATCCTCCTTAACTACCTGATAAAATGAACAGAGCACAGAAATGACAGAGGATGTAACTATGTGGTGATGGAACAAAAAAGAAAATATTAAGATCAAATATTAGCAGTCATTGTCACAAGATACCAGTTGGCAGCACTTGGTACCGTGTCAGTGAAACTGGATGAATTTCATGGGGGACTAAATCATTTCCATGCATTTGCACGGAGTAGCTCAGCAGATACTTGCACCTGCCTTGAGAAGACGTAAATTCACATAGGTCAGATATATCTGAATGACACAACCACAGAGATTATTGAATTTTTTTTCTAGAGAAAGTATCTTGTGGAAGAGCGTGTGAAAAACAAAGTCTGAACAAAGATATGTAGGAAGAGATTTAGTATAGACCAGACTTTGCCCTCTATGTTCACCCAACATCAAATTATAGAAAATTATACTCCTGCAAACAAGAGGGTGAATGACTCTCAGACATTGTATTTCCATTAATAATCTGGTAATAATGTTGACTTTCAGCTTTTTTTTTTTATAATTTTATTGAATCATAATTCTGTACATTGGTGCAATCATAGGGCACGATTCATATACATTCAGAAATGTTTTGATCGTACTGTTACAGTTAGCCTTCATGGCATTTTCTTAATCACTATATAAAGACA
>CAUYON010016303.1:0-13900 GCA_963573935.1 Arctocebus calabarensis | reverse complement strand
CTAGGAGCTTTAGTGTTTTCTGTATTCTTTTCTGTAAATAAATTCTGTCTTACCACTAGGGGGTTGAGGGGAATAATGTAAAGAAGAATGATAAAATACATGTTAAAAAAAAAAAAAAAGTCCTAGAAGGCAACTGCTGCTCCTAAAACCAATGTTGGTTCTTTAGGGGAAATAACACTGAGAATCCAAAACCAATTTTAGCATATGAAATCCCCAAGTGAGCATGACAGTCCAAAAATCAGTGTAAGAATTCAGGCCTCTGTGAAGAGGACACCCCCAGGATACAGGAGACACACAAATGTTTGTAGAACATATAATGAGTTTCAGTTACAGTGGGCTTTTATCTCTAGTAATATAACACCTGGGATTTCGGTGCAATAAATGTTACAGTGAACAAGAGTTTTCAGTCTTTAGAATCAAAGAAGGAAATGGGACAAATACAAATGCCCAGTTTCAATCTCTCCTAAGAACAAAAAGAAACTGAATAAGTACTGAAACACAAATTAGCATTCATTCTCAAACATGTGGCATTGTCACCTCCACCTCTTTCCTATATAAGGTGCACAGTTTCGTTGAGTGGGTTCCAAGTTCATAAAGGAACTCAAGGATACATGCCAAAACTTACTTCTCCTCCCAAGAAGACATTACATTTAAATACACTAGCACTCAAATCCCACTGAAGAGCAGAGAGAATCAGAAGACAAGGAACTCCAAAAAGCAAGTACCCTTAAGAGAAAGAGTCCAGCGTCCTCTTCTGACTTTCTCAAGAGTGGCAACTATCTCTTCGTTAACCCCATGTAGCAGCATCTGAGAAGCACAGAGAAGGCTGAAAAAGCTGTGGGTGACCTTACTAGAATTTCATGCTCACTTATACTTGTGTCTAACGTACCAGGACCCAGGTTTCCAATCTCTTAGAAGTCACCCATAAATCAGCAAATGAGATGAGTGCTGCAAACAGCACAGTTTCTCATAAGCAAACACCTGGCTATGTTGCTAGATATTTTTATAGTTAATAGAGAATGGTAAAATCTGTTTTAACATTTCACTGTGGGCTCGGCGCCTGTGGCTCAGCGGGCTAAGGCGTCAGCCATGTAAACCTGAGCTGGCGGGTTCGAATCCAGCCTGGGCCCGCCAATCAACAATGACGGCTGCAACCCAAACAAAAATAGCCGGGCGTTGTGGCAGGTGCCTGTAGTCCCAGCTACTTGGGAGGCAGAGGCAGGAGACTCGCTTGAGCCCAGGAATTGGAGGTTGCTGTGAGCTGTAATGCCACGACACTCTACCCAGGGCGACAGCTTGAGGTTCTGTCTCAAAAAAAAACATTTCACTGTGAAAATTTCTGAACTTGCATTCAACATACAGCAAATCTTGTTTCATCTATACCCTACCCATGAGACTATTTTAAATCTAAGCCCAGATATCATTACATTTTATTTATAAATACTGTAGTATGTAAAAGACAGATTAAAAAAAAAATCACAACACCACTATCATGCATTAACAATGATAAGCAATTCCTTTATATCAACGAATATCACCTCCCAGTGTATGAATTTACCCAGTTGTCTCATCATCTGATCATCTTTTTATAGTTAGTCAATAACTGAATGTTCACCGAATGTTTCTAAGGAAAGAAACTTAGGGATTGCAGAGTTTAATTTCTACTCAAACTCCCTGAAAGCAACATTTCAGCTCTGACTCATCCCCCCAAAAGTGTGCATCTCCTGGAAGACACGAACCTTATACTCATTAGTTGTTTTTTTTCCTTCTGTATGTCACTTTGCCAATCTTTTAAAAATTAAAAATAACAGCTTTATTGAGCTATAACTCACATACCATAAAATTCACCCATTTGAAGTGTACAATTCTATGGACTTTTGAATATTCACAAGGTTATGCAGCCATCACCACTAACTTCAGAATATCTTTTTTTTTTGAGACAGAGCCTCAAGCTGTCACCCTGGATAGAGTGCTATGGCATCACAGCTCACAGCAACCTCCAATTCCTGGGCTCAATTGAGTCTTTTGCCTCCGCCTCCCAAGTAGCTGGGACTACAGGAGCCCGCCACAACGCCCGGCCATTTCTTGGTTGCAGCCGTAAATTGTTGTTAGGCGGCCCGGGCCGGATTCGAACCCACCAGCTCAGGTGTACGTGGCTGGCGCCTTAGCCCATTGAGCTACAGGCGCCGAGCCAACTCCAGAATATCTCTATCACCCCCAAAAGAAATCCTGTACCCAATAGCAGTTATTCCCTACACTCTCTGCCTCAGCCCCTGGCAACTGTGTGTTGGCTTTATGTTTCTGCAGATTTTGCCTTTTCTGGACATTCTTACTTCATTCTCAAGACTGCTTAAAAATTGTTTGAGGGTCCACTGCCTGCACCCCGTCTAGCCAAGGCAGGGGCTAGAAGGAGGGTAGTAGGAGTATCAGACAGGCACTCACAGGAACAAGATTCCCTAGCAGGCTCTCCCTAATTCCCTGCTAATTTGGGGACAGAGGATCAGCTGTTTCTCTTTGCTTCAGCTGTCAAAAAGCTGAGGGTTAACTCTGTTGTACAACTTTTATAACTGTGCAGCATACTGTCATATCTACTTCTCTGAACAAACTTTCTCTTGTCACTTTAATATTCTACCTTATTTTCCTTTTGTTTTGTTCATTTTTGTTTTTCTTGTATTTCATGCATTTTTGTACTATATCTCAAATACTTCTTTTGGGACCAATAAACATTTACTTTTTTCTTTTTTTGCAGTTTTTGGCCAGGGCCGGGTTTGAACTCACTACTCCTTTGAGCCACAGGCACTGCCTGGAACGAATAAATATTTAAATGTATGACATTTCTCTCCAGACATTCTGATACTAACTTATCATGTCTTACAGCCTAAGAAAATCCCTTTAATCTGGCTATGATTATTCTTTTTGTTTGTTTATTTTTGACTCAGAGTCTCAAGCTGTCACCTTGAATAGAGTGTCATAGTGTCACAGCTCACAGCAACCTCTAATCTTGGTTTCAAGCGATCCTCTTGCCTCAGTTTTTCTATTTTTAGTAGAGATGGGGTCTTCTTTTGCTCAGGCTAGTCTCAAACTCATGAGCTGAAGCTATCCACCCGCCCTGGCCTCCCAGATGGTTATGATTATTTTTTTTGAGGACAGATCCCTAAGCTGAGATTTCCAAAATATATGCTCCTAGGACTCCAACTACAGAAGAAAAAGAAATGTGAAGATGACTTGAGTAATGATATGTGAAATTCAGTCCCATATACACAAAAAACAGGGTATAGGTATAAAGCAAGATCTGTGAAGAAAAGTTCATAATTCAATGGTTTAGAAAACTGAACCTAACAGAGCTGAAGGTCTGGAGAAATACAGGCACAGGATCTGGCAATTAAGTTCATGAACTTGCTACTGTGCGCTTACACTGGCAGCACTGTACACAAAGCTTGGTAAGGTTTCATAACTGGTATATCATTGTGTCAAAGCTGTGTTCAGGTCAAAATGTGGTGGTATCCTGCTGAGTGACATTCATCCTTGTTGTGTGTCTTTTGCTTTTTTTTTTTTTGAGACAGTCTCAAGCTGCTGCCCTGGGTAGAATGCTGTGGAGTCAACAGCTCACAGCAACTTCAGACTTTTGGGCTCAAGCATTTCTCTTGCTCAGCCTCCCAAGTAGCTGGGACTATAGGCGCCCACCACAACACCGGGCTATTTTTTGGTTGTCATTGTTGTTTGGCAGGCCTGGGCTGGGTTCAAACCTGCCAGCCCTGGTGTATGTGACCGGTGCCCTAGTTGCTGAGCTACAGGCTCCGAGCTTTTGTTGTGTCTTTGTGCACCATTGGGACAATGTTGGAGCTTAAATTAGAGCAATGAACAAAACATTACTTCTTGTTAAAATTGGCAAGAGTGGAAGTGAAATCAAGGACATGTTACTCCAAGTTCATGGGGATAACATTATGAAGAAACTAGAAGTTTACAAATGGACTAAACATTGTACTGAGGACAGAAAAAGCGTCACTTAGGAAGAGAGTTCAGGGCATCCAGTAATGAGCAGAACTGATGAAAAACATTATAAAAATTCATCAACTTTGGTGTTAAAATTGTAAGCTGACTGTGAGAAGCATAGTATACCAAGTAAACACTGATAAACAGTAAAATCTTCGCTGAAAATCTTGACATGAGATAGGTGTGTACAAAAATGGCCCCTTAGGAGCTCAACAATAAACAAAAGCAAAGAAGAGTCAAAGTTTGCCAAGACCTTTTGGAGAGGCAAAATGAAATTTTGGGTTGTGTTATCACTGGTGATAAAACATGGGTGTACCAATATAACCCTGAAACAAAGTGTCAGGGTGCACAATGGAAGTCAGCCAATTCTCAATGACCAAAAAATTTCCGTTAGTCCAAATCGAGAGACAAAATGATATTGCTAACCTGTTTTGGTATCAGAGGGATTATCTATTATGAATTTGTACGGATTGGACAGTTAACCAAGTTTACTGTTTGCAAGTACTAAAAAGGCTGTGTGACAAAATTTGACAAAAATGATCTGAACTTTTCACCAACTCATGACTCTTGCATCACAATAATACACCAGCTCATACAGCCCTGTCTGTGAAGGAGTTTTTAGCCAATAAAAAAGTAACTGTATTGGAACACGCTCCATACTCACCTGATTTGGCCTGTAACGACTTTTTTCTTTACCTGAAGATGAAAGAAATATTGAATGGAATATATTTTGATGGCATTCAGAACATCACGGGTAATACAACAATACCATTCCAGAAATGTCCATTCCAGAAAAGTTCCAAAATTGCTTTGAAGGGTAGACTAGGTGCTGGCATCAGTGTACAGCTTCCCACAAGGAGTACTTCAGAAGTAATCATAGTTATATTCACCAATGAAGTACGTTAACACTTTTTCCAGTATGAGTTTGTGAACTGAACTGTCGGACCTCATATCACTTTGATGCCTCTGTCACATATTCCTACGTTTACTGTGAGGGTGTGTGTCAACTTCAGAGAACTACGGCTTGGCCGGTGCCCATAGTTCAGTGGGTAGGGCTTCGGCCACATACACCGAGGCTGGCCCAGGCCAGCTAAAACAACGACAACTGCAACAACAACAAAAAATAGCCAGGCGTGATGGTGGGTGCCTGTAATCCCAGCTACTTGGGAGGCTGAGGCAAGAGAATTGCTTAAGCCTAAGGGTTTGAGGTTGCTGTGAGCTGTGATGCTACGGCACTCTACTGAGGGCGACAAAGTGAGACTCTGCCTCCAAAAAAAAAAAAAAAGGAACAGCTTTACTGCTGGAGGTGTGAAGTACTCATCTCCATCCCAAGTGGTGACTGTTTTTATGCATTTTACTTGGTGGTATCAGTTGCTTTACTCTTACCAAAAGAAACATCCTGTACAGAGTAACATGGGTTTCCAAGGAAGGACCTCACAGGCAGACGACATGAATTCTTCCCTTGATAAAGTTCAACAAAACTCTTCCTGCATGTGGGAATGCAATGATTAATCAACTAATGTGGACCCTAGTTTTGTTTATATGTTCCAACCTTAAACATTACTTGAAGTATTTCCATGGCAATAAAAACACTTTGGTTTGGATTTAGACACCACTGTATGACAATGTGCAAGTGTGTTTCAGGATGTGAAGTGACAATTTAGCAAAATCACAGTTCCTGCAATCGATCTAAAGGGCATGTAGTAAAAAATGTGTTATTCTAGGGTACACAGCTACCTCACAGCTAGAGCAAGGAATGTGGATTTCCTTTTCAAGTGATAAAACTACAGTGGTTATGCCACCCTCCTATGTGGTATTAGAAAAACTTACATGAAGAAAAATTGCTAGTGTTTGCTTTGTTGTGGTTGAGCATGAGTGTGTTAGGTTTTTCTTTTTTTTTTTTTTTGAGACAGAGTTTCACTTTTGTCACCCTTGGTAGAGTGCCGTGATGTCATAGCTCACAGCAACCTCCAACTCTTGGTCTCAAGCCATTGTCTTGCCTCAGCCTCCCGAGTAGCTGGGACTACCAGTGCCCGCCACAATGCCCAGCTATTTTTAGAGACAGGATCTTGCTCTTGCTCAGGCTGATCTTGAACCTGTGAGCTCAGGGCAATCCACTCGCCTTAGCCTCCCAGAGTGCTAGGATTACAGGTGTGAGCCACTGTGCCCAGCCACGTGTGTTAGGTTTTAATGTAAAAAAGAGACACAAATGTGGGAAATATCATCTCTGAGTGAAATTAAGTTTTGATAATATTTGAATATTGGTCAAATCCCTGGAATAAGTGTGGATGTATAGTGGTGAAGGGCTCAGCACCCATAGCACAGCTGTTACTGTATCAGCCACATACACCGAGGGTGGCGGGTTCGAATCCACCCCGGGGCCACCTAAACAACAATGACAACTGCAACAACAACAAAAAAATAGCCAGGTGTCATGGCACCTGTAGTCCCAGCTATTTAGGAGGCTGAGGCAAGAGAATCGCTTAAGCCCAATAGTTCGCTGTGAGCTATGATGCCACAGCACTCTACCAAGGGTTACATAGTGAGACTGTGTCTCAAAAAGTAACAGCAGTGAAGGTGAAAATGTGAATTGTACTGGCCATATTCTATTTCAGTCATTGCCATAGGAGAAAAACAGCCCTTTGCATGGGCAACTTAAGATGAACAGAAGTTATTTTCTTAATAATAGCTAACAGATGAAATTTTGGCCAGGTGCTTTAAAGTACACATGCACAAGTCTTTCTCATTCCCACCAAAATCCCTCGTCCTCAAGATGAATCAATCTTCAGGTTTCTCCAACAATGTTATAGCAGGCCATTTGCTTTAAAAAAAAAAAAAAAAAAAAAAAAACTAGTCTGAACATAGGCACTTGTATCTTTAAAAAGCTCCCCAGTGATTCCAACATGAGACAGGGTTGAGAATCAGTGTCTATGATACCTCTTTTTACTACACGGAGTCCTTCCTTTTTTCTTTCTTGCTTTTTTTTTTTTTTTTAAGAGACAGAGTCTCACTTTGTTGCCCTCGGCAGAATGCTGTGATGTCACAGCTCACAGCAACCTCCAGCTCTTGGGCTTAGGCGATTCTCTTGCCTCAGCCTCCCGAGCAGCTGGGACCACAGGTGCCTGCCACAATGCCCAGCCATTTTTTGTTGCAGTTTGGCCTGGACTGGGCTTGAATCCGCCACCCTCTGTACATGGGGCTGGCACCCCCACTCACTGAGCCACAGGCACAGCCCATCTTTTTTTTTTTTCCATTTTCAAGGGTTCTTTTTCCTTTCAAGGCTGAATCTCCTCCATGTAATATACCACAATCATCTTACCTCAGTAGGTCCCCAGTTATTTAACCTCTCCAGACACACCTCCAGTATTAAAGGTTTTGTATTTCTCCTGCAACTTAGTGTTTACAGCTACATTTAGCATCACATTCATAATGTAACCATTGCATTTATGTTTATTACTAAGGTTGTGTTACGTTACACGCTGTGTTATCTCCTGTGTTTGATTCAGATGATTTTGGACTGCTTATTAGGTGACATTTACTGTGCTCAAAGCCTGTGGAGGATGCAAAGATGAAAAGTCACTCTTACAGCTGTATCTGCCGTCAAGGAACTTAAAATTCAGAATGAAGGCAAGACAGAAATGGACAATGACACCACCATATAGAATATAAAGTCCATAAGAGACACCGAAGATGTGATAGACCACTCGGCTGCACAGCTAAGAAATAACATTCGAAATGGTTATTTCTAGAAGTTGGGTTATGAATTTTGTTTTTGCATTTTTCCAAGTCTTTTACAAAGAGCATGTGATGAGAAATACTCTCTAAAGATGAAATCAGTTTGAAGAAAGGACAGCAGATAGGTGGAGAAGAGGCATAAGCAAAAACAAAGCACTAAATGTGTTTGGTGACAGTGAGTAGTTGTTTTGCTACACCACAGATGGAGGTAGAGCGATTATGGCAATATTGCACAGACCTTGAATGTCAGAGGGAGGGTTTATAATCAGTTGTTGAGAGCCACTGAAAGTTTTTAAAAAGTATATTTCATTATATAAATAGCACTTTTCTTAAAGAAAAAAAGTATTATATGTTCATTGTATACATAATTGGAAAAGACTAAAAACCACAAAGCAAATAAAAGTTATCACCAGGAAGCTCATGGCTCAGAAAAAGAACAATTGTTGATATTTTGGCACATTTCCTTTTGGTCTTTTCCTCCTGTGTAATAGTTAAGGAATATTTTTGAGCAGGGATATGACAGCATCAGAGTTATAGTTTTAGGAGGACTGGATTACGAGCCATCCTACAAAATGCCTTCCTCACTTATACCCACAGCTTCTCCTGCCATGTTTCTGCACCTGCACAAGTCAGAAGAGGGTCTGGTTATTTCATGGAGATCTACAAATACATCCCAAGGGACAAGTGGAATGAATGGAAGGGAAAGCCCATGGCTAAAGCCCAGGGAGAAGCATTCTTAATATTCAGCAAAAGAGAAGGCTTCAACAGAGGTGGAGAGTCTGAACTACAAAGTACCAGCAGGTTGTCAGGAAGGACATCTTATCTCGGGAAGGGAGATTGTTTCACAAGACTGCAGAGAGCTTTTCTGGGGACCATCTTCACCAAAATTCCCAGTAGGGAAATTCCTAAAAACAGGTAATTACAGCATTTTTTTTTTTAATTACAGCATCTTGTATGTGATAATTATTTTATGATAAAACAGCTCATAGTTTGATAGCTACTCCCTGTTGGTCAGAAATCGTGTTGACTCTGACATCACAGGCTCAAGAAGAAGTTGACCTGTGTCAAAATGCACTGATAGGCTTTATTTGCCAAGTCAGTTCTCACAGCACTCAGTCTGCCCCCTGCTTGGAGACAGTGGGGCTCTGTGAAGGAGCAGAGCCCACAATCTGGGAGCACACTGGTATGCCTCTTCTACCCCCACGAGATGTTTATTATTTTGCTTCCAAATAGGCTCAGTCCAATGTTTGTTTTATTTCCTCCCCTCCTTCTTCTCTTTGCTAATTTTATCTCCATTTCAAATTAATATTTTTCAAGAGATAACTTACTTAATTCCCAGCCCCTCCTACCCATTTATGACTTAGGAATGAACGTAAGCAGAAAACATCTTGTGATAGCCTCAAAATAGAAAGCAGGTTTAAAGTTTTATTTTTCTGTCCCAAAGCTGCCAAAGCTCTGGCGTGTTTTAACTTCTGCTCCACACACAGTTTCCCCCTTCTCTCCCTCCCATACAGCTATATTTAGTAAAGCCCAAATAAAAGGGATACATGCAAAGCAAAATTAAATATAGTTTCTTTGAATCAGTTAACCCCAGAAGTAAGTAAAGCTCACATGAACATACATAAACTAATGAGAAGCACTGTCCTTCTCCAAAGATAGCTTGCAAACTCACCCGTTTGACCAGGTGGAAGGTGTAGCCAGAAAGGCAAAATCTCCATCTCTCCATCCTTAATCTTAGACCACCCATTCCCCTTCCTGCTCCCACACCACCCTCCTCCATTTCCAACCCCACCTGTTTGCTCTCCATTTCTAGATGTCAATGTGCCTATAACACACTCTGCTCTCACTGAGAAGGGAAAGAGAAAAATCATTAATACCACATTTAAATGAAAAGCAACGTAGAGAAGAGCTAGAGGACCAAGGGGTTACAGCCACAAAACATCCTTGTGGCTTCTTTCCATAACACACTTTTGCCTCAAATGATTTATTTTAAACTTACCTTTGGCTTTTGTTAACTGAAAGAAATTCTGTGGGGTATGAGGACAAGGAAGACACTCTGGTTCCAGTTTGCTAATAGGGATCATGAGAGTACAGTGGCAATGAGATCTGCAGGGAAAAGCTCTAGCCCACAAGGCAGCCAAGATGTAAAGCTAAACACAGAACATCCCGAAGGAGGGAATGAATGGGTTTATGGAGCAGGGATTGTGGGCATGGATAAAGGAATGTCACCAAATACAACTTTTCCCATAAAAGAAGAACCTGATTGCCCCTCTCTTTCTCAAAACCAAACGCACAGATGAAGACAGAGAGGAAATGTTTAGATTCTAAGAACCTAATGGCTGGCAGCTAACTTATCTTTCACACGTTGCTTTCACTTAAATGGAGCATATGTTGCCGTATATGACCACTAAGTACATTTAGTTCTATTGTCAAAGAGGAAACTACTATTGAATCTAATTAAATAGCATTACAGATTGTACACCCTCTATTTAGACCAGCTGATCCCCAATCTTTCTGGCACCAAGGACCAGTTTCATGGAGGACAATTTTTCCACAGAGTGGGAGAATAAGACAGGAGATAAGCCCAGTGATCCAACAATGGGAAGTGACTGTAAATACAGATGAACCTTCCCTTGTGGGCTGCTTACCTATTGCTGTGTGGCCTTGGTTCCTAACAAGTTACAGACCAGTCTGTAGACCAAAGGTTGGGTAACACAGATGTAGACAATATAATATGACAAACCCCAAATTCGTTTGCTATTACATTAAGGCAAAACAAATGTATATTATAGGTACATGATCTAGAACATGGGTCAGCAAAGTATGGCTGATAGGTCAAACCCAGACAGCCATCTGTTTAGCATAGCTCACATGCTAAAAAATGTTTTCTTTTTTTTAAATGGTTGGAAAAAAAAATTAAAAAGAATATTCCATGACATGTGAAAATTATACAAAATTCAAATTTCAATATCCATAAAAATGTTTTATTGGAACACAGCCACTCTCGTTCCTTTACATATTGTCTATGGCTGTTTTTACAAAGTTAAATAGGTATGAAAGGGGCCATATGGCCTACAAAGCCAAAAATATTTACTATCTGGCCCTTTACAGAAAAACTTCGCCAACCCCTCGTCTAAAGAAAATGTGGGGTGTGAAAAATACCTTTCGCTTATTTCCTTTAATACTTTATAGTATTTCCAGGTACATTCACGCCTATTGCTTTCATTTAGTTGTTACTCCAAGACCACAAATTAGGTAAACGGGAATTATTATACCCTGTTTAGAGATGAGAACACATAAGTTGAAAATGAATTTGCCCAAGGTCAAGATGTTGCTAAATGGCAAGGCCAGGGCAATATCCCAGTTTTCTGACCTACATCTTGAAGTGTTCATGTTACATCACTTCTTGGATGTCTGCCAGCTGGAGCTGCGCAGTCTTTCAAACATTCTCTCCATGTTTGAAAGTTTATCACAGTATAAAATCTATCCTTCCCAAAATAGGATTGAAAACAAACTTCCCAGGGCCAAGCACGATGCCTCACGCCTGAGCTCACGAGTTCGAGATCAGCCTAAGCAAGAGCAAGACCCTCACCTCTAAAAATAGCCAGGCATTGTGGCAGGCATGTGTAGTCC
Source organism: Arctocebus calabarensis (assembly GCA_963573935.1). Taxonomy (NCBI): domain Eukaryota; kingdom Metazoa; phylum Chordata; class Mammalia; order Primates; family Lorisidae; genus Arctocebus; species Arctocebus calabarensis. Next base: position 2,539 of record CAUYON010016303.1, on the reverse strand, counting down.
CAGCTTCTTGGGAGGCTGAGGCAAGAGACTTGCTTGAGTCCAGAAATCTGAGGTTGCTGTGAGCTATGATACTACAGCACTCTACTGAGGGCAAACAAGTGAGACTCTGTCTCAAAAAAAAAAAAAAAAAAAAAGAGAAGAAAGGAAGGAAGGGAGGGAGGGTGAGGGGACAAAATTCCCCAGCCCACTTCCTGGTAGGATAGAGACACATGATAGTGAACTTAGTGGCTTCTCATTTCAGCAGGGGAAGCTTCTAGGTAACAGCCTAGACAGCAGCCCCCTTGGAAGACCAGATCTGTGACGTACCAAGAAGCTCCACCTGGAGTCTGTTTCTTTATCCTGCCCAGTAATGATGTGGTCTATCTATACACCTCAAGCCATTCTTTTCTGCTTATTTTTATTTATTGTTTATTTATTTATTTATTTACTTTTTAATTTCACTCTGTCACCCTGCTAGAATGTTGTGGTGTCATAGCTCACAGCAATCTCTGTCAGACTCCGGGGCTCAAGGGATCATTTTCCTGAGCATTTGGGAGTACAGGCACCTGCCACAACACCTGGCTATTTTTATAAAGATGGGGTGTTTCTCTTGATCAAGCTGGTCTTGAACTCCTGCATTCGAGCAAGGTATCCCCCATTGGCCTCCCAGACGGGTGGATTACACTGCACCTGGCCGACATTCTTTTCTGCTTAATTTGCCTAGTGTGAATTCTGTTCTTCACAACTATAACCACTTAATACAATTTGAGTTCTGGCTCAGTGCCTGTAGCTCAGTAGCTAGGGCGCCAGCCACATACAGGGGAGCTGGAGGGTTCAAATCCAGCCCAGACCTGCCAAACAATGACAACTACAACCAAAAAATAGCCGGGCATTGTGGTGGGCACCGGTAGTCCCAGCTACTTGGGAGGCTGAGGCAGAAGAATCACTTGAGCCCAAGCATTGGAGTCTGCGGTGAGCTGTAACACCATGGCACTCTACCCAGGGCGACATGGTGAGACTCTGTCTCAAAAAAAAAAAGAAAGAAAGAAAAATACAATTTAAGTTCTGAAAAAATCCTTACACCGTGTTTCCTAAAAACTCCTGGAACAACTTTTTACTATCATTATCTTCCAAAACACAACTATAATCCCATAAGATAATACTCTTAAAAAAGGGTTCTATAATTAAAATAAGCTTATGAAACATCATATTCAACAGATTTCTTCTGCAGGACTTCTCAAAGCCTTAAAATGCACATGCACTTCATAACTCTCTAAGAAAGGGACAAGTATGCAACATTTGAAAAATTTAATTTGATCACTGAACCATTTTTTTATTATGTCTAATCAGTATATTAATAAATGTGGGGAAATATTTATCAGCATGCTTTACTTAGAAGAAAATGTTTATAATTATAAAATATTTTAAAATATAGCCGGACGTTGTGGCAGGCACCTGTAGTCCTAGCTACTCGGGAGGCTGAGGCAAGAGAATTGCCTAAGCCCAGGAGTTGCAGGTTACTGTGAGCTGTGTGACGCCACAGCACTCTACCAAGGGCGATAAAGTGAGACTCTGTCTCTACAAAAAAATATATACATATATATTTTAAAATAAGTCTTCTGGAATAAGGAATACAATTCTGGAATAATTTAGGAAAAAGTCAGAATGTATTAGGTTGAAAAAATACTTTCATGTACTGCTAGTGGGATATATGTTAGGAAAACCTTTTTTGAAACCACTTTGGCAATAATTAGCAAGTGCTTTAGTCTTTATACTATTCTTTGAATTAGTAGTTCCACTTCTAGAACTTATCCTTTAATAATCTAAAATGTGAACAAAGGATCCTCAGTCCTTATGTATACATAAAAGAAAAAATATTCTCAGGGGCTATTTCATTTTTCTTTAACTTTTTAAAAATTTAATGTTAATGTGAGGATACAAACAACTAGGTTACAATGTTTGCATTTGTTAGGTACAATCCCTCTTGTAGTTGTGTCCCACACCCAAAAGGTGTGCCATATACCCCTACATTGTGCCCATTGAAGTGGGAGCATATCAATCCCCTCCTTTCCTCCCTTTAGTCTCCCTCCCCCCAAATTGAATTTTTTCTCTTATGTAGGTTTGTATTAGATAATTTTTTGGCTTCATATTAGTATTAAGTACATTGGATATTTGCTTTTCCATTCTTGTGATACTTTAAGAAGAACGTGTTTTCCGGCTCGGTGCCTGTGGCTCAACAGGCTAAGGCGCCAGCCACGTACACAGCTGGCGGGTTCGAAACCAGCCCAGGCCCGCCAAACAACAGTGACGGCTGCAACCAAAAAATGGCTGGGCGTTGAGCCTGTAGTCCCAGCTACTTGGGAGGCAGAGGCAAGAGACTCGCTTGAGCCCAGGAATTGGAGGTTGCTGTGAGCTGTATCCAGGGTGACAGCTTGAGGCTCTGTCTCAAAAAAAAAGAAGAAAAAGAGAAGAAGAACGTGTTTTCAACTCCATCCAGGTTAACAGAAAAGATGTAAGGTCACCATCTTTTTTTTTTTTTTTTTGAGATAGAGCCTCAAGC
>CAUYON010016302.1:0-22403 GCA_963573935.1 Arctocebus calabarensis | reverse complement strand
ACAGCTGCAACCAAAAATGGCCGGGCATTGTGGCGGATCCTATAGTCCCAGCTACTTGGGAGGCAGAGGCAAGAGACTCGCTTGAGCCCAGGAATTGGAGGTTGCTGTGAGCTGTGATGCCATAGCACTCTATCCAGGGTGACAGCTTGAGGCTCTGTCTCAAAAGCAAAGCAAAACAAAACAAAACATCATGTCCCTTTACCCTTTATAAATTCCTACTTTTTTCCTGAGCCCATTGAAAACTTGTTGAGTGGGTTTTTTTCTTTTTATAAGACATAATTTTTCTAGAACAATTTTAGGTTTATAGAAAACTTGAAAGATAGGTACTGAGATTTCCCATATACCCCCTACCTCCCCGCACATGCATAAATATCAGTATCTCCCCTTCAAGCAGTATACTTGTTACAATTGATACCCTTCATTGCACAGCATAACCACCCACGTATATTAGGATTCAGTCTTGGTGGTGTACATCCTATGGGTTTGGATAAAATGTATAATGACATGTACCCATCATTATAGTATCATATAGAATAGTTTCACTTTTGAAAAGTATCTTCTGAAGGGTAGTTTTAAAAACAATTTTATCTATTTATTCTTTTTCTTTCATTCATTCAGCACTTACTAGGCATGTGCTGAGTGCACTGCTCTGTGCTAGATAAAAGTAGAAATAGAAAAATGTAAGAGTCAGGGTCCTTATCTCTGGAAGCTTGTAATCTATTTGGAAACAGTCAGAGAACAATCATAGAGCTACATATAAGTGAGTGAAAAATCAAATGTTAAGATTTATGCATCAGTACCAAAGGAGTAAGGAATGTGGAGAAGCTTTCTGAAGAAACTAACAGGTCATGGATTTTTATTTTTTAATTGGGGCCAGTCAGAGGATTGACAGTTTTTGATTTTGCTACAAATGGACATTAGAAAAATTCTTGCCATCTCTTATTGCCATCATTTCATTATAGGTAGGACATTTAGACATCTGAGTTATTAAAAGAACATGATCTCAGAATGAAGCCGAGTCCTTGATCTTGGACTTCGAGCTTCCAGAGCTATGAGAAAATAAACGTCTGTTGTTTAAGTCTTTTGGAAATGGCCAGCCTCCGATATTTGTGGTGGCAGCCCTAGCATACTAATACAGACAGTATTCAACCCACCATAATGCTTGATGCCTTTTTTTTTTTAAACCTTAGACAACCCAGTGTACGATAGAGGGATCCCAAGGTGGACTTCAAGATGCCTGTGTTCTCCCTGTGCATTTTGTGACCATTTGCTTCCTATCTATTCCCACGAATCTTGCCAGAATCTGGCGGGGTGGGGGAGAGTGAGCCTTTCACACAGGACGCTGCAAGATGGGGCCCCCAGATAGACATTCTGCTTAGGTGAATCATGGATTCACTACACTGAGAGTTCTCTCTAGTCCCAGGCTTAGCGGACATGTGTACGTGTCAGGGCCAGATATGTGAGGGGTGGGGGCTCTGACAGCCCTGTTTTCCCTGGTCCCTGGCCTCATTCTCACTCCCCAGGGACCTCGGTCTCACCCAGGCCAGCCTTGCCCCCTTTCTGCACCCGGTGAACATTGCTGGTCTGCTTTCTCATGAATATGGATTTCCATCATCCCAGCACTGTGGGGATAGATGTTGGGGGCAGAGCTGTTGATTACATTTCCAGCCAATCATTGCCCATTAGCAGGGAAGAGCGGTGGGCATTATGCCTCTTCAGTGAGGGGCCATTTGCATTTGGTTGGGCCCCGCTTTCTTTTTGAGCATCTACGACTCTCAGCGCACTCAATTACTCCTGCATCCGGCTCTTCCTCTGTGGTGCTCTTTTGCTTTCTAAGTGTCTTGATTGGATTCACCAAATAGCTTGGTGCTAACTACAGCTGTTTAGCATATTCCTGGGTGCAGGGTGATAAGGACAGCAGGGCTTGGGTTGGCTGTCACCTGCAGAAACCCATTATTTTCTCATAGCTCTGGAAGCTCGAAGTCCACCCGCAGTACCTCTTCCTGTCTGCCCACACTGCCCTCCACCCTCCTTGTGAAACAATCTGTAGTTTGCGGGGAGTAGCCCCAGCGGGCCGTGGGGTAGGTTTGCTTGCATTTTGCATCATTGGAGAAGGTCCCTCCTTCCGGTGTTCTCTGTCTAGTACACTAGCTCATAGGGATAGTGACTTGCTGACTGCTGTGTGGGGGGCCCTGTGGGGTCTGGCATGGATAGATGGTGAGTTTCTCTTACCACTTCCGCTTCTGGGAAGAAGAATGAAGTGGGTCTAAAGAGGGTGGGGGAGTGGCCTCCCCTTCTCTCCCGATGTGTAATGTGTGGACAGAACCACCAGGCCAGATGGGAGAATTAGAGGCCTGACCTGGGAGCTGGGTGCGTTTATATCCAGCTTACAAGTCCTCAGAATCAATAATGTGTGAAGACAACTGGGAATGACAGAGGGGCTCTTTCTTTAGCAGGATCATGTTATTTTTAACCCCTTTCTGCTGCCTGAGTTCCCCTAGAAAGCCCATCTCCAGAGTCACAAACATTTGTTTGCTCTTGTTAGGGCTGGAGCCATTTCCCCTCCTTTCTCTAGGTTCCCTTCACCATCCCTCCCCCCTGTTTTCTGTTTTGTTTTCTTTTCCTCTTTTGTTTTGCCTACTCAAGAAAATGAAAGTGAGCACCTGAGAGAGAGAGGAGAGAGAGGGAGAAAGAGAGAGAGAGAGAGGCCGAGGGGGAAGAGCCAGAGCACCAAATGATCTGAGCATGATAAAGGAAGGTTACCTGCGTGTTTGTCAACAAGATGAAATAAATAGCAGCCAAAAAATAAAAAAATAAAAGAGAGAGAGCAAGAAAAGAAAAAAAAGAGAAAAGGAAAAAAAAAGACAGCAGTCAAAGGCAATCAAATATGTATTTAATTAAAGCAAACATAAAAATAAAAGTTACATGTTGAATCAATAAACAGCACTTTTTTCTACATGCATTTTGAACAAGACAGATCAGAATCTTGCATGATGAAGACATAATGTGTCATAATAATTAGGAACACAGACAAAAGAACAGCTAATCAGCATGCAAATGTATGCAGTTCTGGTGATTCAGATGAGGCAGATTTCTACCTCTTTTTTGCTTGATTCATCTTCATTGCTAATCATCTGAAGGCTGCCAAATGTTCACTGACACTAATGTATTATAGGTCAAGAGAGGCAGGTCTTCACCTATTACCCCCCCAAACAATATGCTTCACTTCCCTGTTTCCTCTTCAGGATTTTCAGCAATCACTGCCAGATGCAATCAGACTCCTTGAATAGGAGCAACTGAGGCTTGTTTGTGGCTCAGATTCATTAGAATCAGGAGGCTGAAGAAAGGAATAAATTACTTAATTGCACAAAAAAGTTGCAGCCAAAGTGATGGTGAGAGAAACTGATTGTGTAGATACGCATTAGGCCACTCTTGGAATGGGGCGTCTTAGAATAGCTGGTAGTTTGGCCTCCCAGATTCAGACAGATTTGGGTGTCCTCCAAAACAGATGGCTCCACATACCATCTATTCTTCTCTTTGTCAGGTTTTACCATTTATTTGATCTTGGTCCCTTTCCGATGCTGGTTGTATTAGTTGTAACACAAATATGCATTCAGATCATATCCATTTAGTCTGGCCTCTCCCAACTTTTGTTCTTCCTTTTTTTTTTCCTTTTTCTTTTTAATTTTCTTTCTGAGAAGATGATCAAGTTGAATTAAACCCTTGCTGTCCAACTTTTGAATGCTCCTTCGCATGAAATGCAGGAAATGGGAAGACTGCGTAGGCCTGTAGTGCCAGGGGTGGGAGGCCCACACTGAATGAGGAGGAGGGAGGGACGCTCCGATGGGGAAGGGAAGAAAGAAAGAAGCTGCTCTAGTTAGTCTTGCTGCAGACTAACTCTTAATCCGCTAAAAAGAAAAAAAAGCACAATATTAACCAGTGTTGTTCATATAGAACTAGGGGAGGAGAAACCAAACCACACAGGGCAGACTCACAAATGCGCCCCCCTCTTTTCGCTGCCACTTTGGCATGTCCCTCCAGCCATGGGGGCTTGCACTCACACATTCCATGCAGATTTTTTTTGTCATTTGCCCAACTCGTGGGTGGTCTCAAGGTCTTGAAGAAGGAACTTCATTTGCTCTGTGAAGTCCCTGTGTTGTAAACGGATGTGTGCATTTGGGGGAGGAGGAAGCGGGGGAGGGGGGGTCAGCACAAAAGAAGAGGCTCTGGCAGGGAAGAAACTGGAAATTACATTATTATGATAAATTTGTATTTGGAAAAAAAAAAAAAGAAGGATTCAGACAGGGAGCATTTCTGGTATTGTTGAAAAACCACAAAGACATTTGTACCAGAATGTTTATTGCAGCTCAGTTGATAAATGCCAAGTCATGGAAGCAGCCACACCCATCAACACATAAATGGATTAACGAATTGTGGTATATGTATACCATAGAATACTATTCAGCCAGGAAAAAGATGGAAACTTTACATCTTTTTGTTTACCTGGATGGAGTTGGAACACATTCTTCTCAGTAAAGTATCTCAAGAATGGAAAAAAAATTATCCATTGTATTCAATACTATTATGAAACCAATATGAACATTCACACACTCATAGGAATGATAAAACACAAATATAGTAAAGCATGGGGGAGAGGGAGGAGAGAGAAAGGGAGGGAAATGGAGGAGGGGGATTGGTGTGAGGAGGGCAGGTGTTTGGTGGGATCTCACCTAATGTGCACAACATGAGGGTATTTACCATGCCCCCACAGGGCGAGGGGCTGTCCTTCAACTTGCACTTTACCTTGGAAGTGAGTAAAAATTTGTTCTGTCATATTAATTTGAAATAAAAAAAAAAAGAAAAAATGAGTAAGGTCTTACTGAGGTTTATTCTGACACTTCTCTGTCCAGGTTCCTTTCCTCTGACTCTTCCCTCTGCCAGACAATTCCTTCCCCAAATCTTTCCAACCCTTGGGTCATCTCTTATGTTAGATTGGCTTCAATCCCATGTCCTCAAAGAGGCCAGCTCTGCCTCCCATAGGTCAGTTAGTGGTGATCTCTCTACCCCTCTCTACTTAGTTACTACATTTTTATTGCCTTTTTAGCTATTATCATTGTCTGGAATGTATTTTTATACATTATTTGCTTATTTATTTTTATATACATGTATATGAGCCTTACCTATTAGAAAGTAGGTTTCCTGAGAGCAGGGCAGAAGTATTATCTGCATATTTTGGCTTTGTATCCTCAGTGGTTAGACCTGGATATAGTCTTCAGTAGGCATTCAATAAATATTTGTTGTTTAAACAAATTATTTCTGAAAACTAATGCAGTCCAAGGGTCAAATCACATTGACCACCAATTCTGAAATGTTGACCATGTTATTTGCTGTGATGCTATAACAAAATTTGCTGGAGGCTAAAAATGTAGGCCACTGATCTCCTTAAAGTGACAAAGACATTTTGCCCAATTCACCTTTTTAAGTGTGGTGCTCATTGGGTAAGTGAGGCAGTGACTTTTTAGAATGAAAAAGTATTTTTTTCTCTTCCTGAACCCATTATCTGTATTGTCTCAACTTAATAGGAACTGGGAGTCAGACATTCTGTATTTTATGTACAGAGGGTGCCAACAAATGTATGCACAGATTAAGAAAGGAAAAAACTATTAAAATTATTAAAATTGTAATACTCAAGTCACATTTGACTTCTGCAATTACAAGAGGTACTCAAGTGTGACTCGTATTCATGTTTTATTATTGGTATATATTGAATATTTTTTAATACAGTTTTTCCTTTCTTAAGATGTGTATGCAGTTTTTTGGCACCCTCTGTGTAATTTTGTATACATAAGGTCAGCTTTATACTTTGGCGTTGTCCTCTAGGTATGGGTGGGAACCTCTACGGGGTATCAGCAGTGTTGAAAAGGAGAGAGAAAGAATGGGAGGAGAACAGAAGGGGAGAGGAGAAAGAAAAGACATTCTAGACAGCAAGGTTGCACGCCTTCTCTGCAGCCTGACTCACTGGCCTATGTCCTTTCCTGCCTTATTGTAAACAGAGATACTGTGAATGGGCCTCACCACGGCTGAAATACAGAGTGAAATGCCAGGTTGGTTCTCATTAAATGAGTGAACATGGATTGACTGCTTTTACCAGGAGCTGAATAAACCCAGAAGCTCTCAGGGAAAATCCTTTTTCTGGTTTGAGCACGCCCCTTTAAAGGGTCTATTGCAGAGACCCAGGTTCCCCGCTGCCGAGTTCCCTCTCCCAACCCTGAGCCCTCGACCAGGGCATGGTGTCGGTTGTACTTTTCTTCCGGGAACCTAAAGAATTTTTTTGTACTTGTTAAAATATCACTTGGGCCAATAAAAATAAAATAAAACAAGTTTTTTTTTCTTTTTTTTCTGGAATAAGATAATGTGACTGAAATAAATGGAACTGAAATTCATCTTAGACTTATTTTCTTTCTCAGTCTTATATGTGGAATGATTCCTTTCTTCCCGGAAGCTCAGTGGGGCATCACCCAATGGCTTTGATCTCCTTTCCAACTTCAGGGCACCCATGGAGCCATAGTTTTATTGGGTGTGGGGCGTAGGTTCTGGGTGAGCAGCTTGGCCCTGGGCATTTTAATTCCATGAGGAGCTGGCAGGGAGAAGGCCAGAGCAGGCCCCAGACCATCTAATCCCTTATCAGAAGGCCCCAACTCCATGCCAAGAACTCGACTTTTGGAGAATGGCAGTAGTCTTGGGGGAAGCTCTCATCTCTGCAGGAAGCCAGTGGGCAGAATGGACACCACCAGATACAGCCTTCTGTAGCCAGTCCAGAGGCATCTGATTATTCAGTTGATTTTTTTTTGTTCTGGTCCAAATAAGCCTCATATCCCTTCATCAGAACAAAGCTGAACTTTCCCACTCCCTGGCTGGCAGAGATAGCTGTCTTAGGCTCCTTGGAAAAAGCTCCATGGTTACCTTTCTTTCCCTTTTCCTTAGATCTTTTTGTTTGTTTGTTTGTTTTCTTTCTCATGAAGTAAGAAAGACATTCTTATGCGCCTTGGCAGACAGCTGTCCGAGGTCCTCCGTCTATCAGGGTCTCACCGTTGGACCCCCCCACCCCCCGGCGGCCCCTCCTGTCACACAGGCGACAAAGCTCCTCCTGCTTCGCCTTTCACATAGGAAGGAGCTGCTCTCTGAGCCAGCGAGTGAAACCTTGGCACCCTCTCAAAGGAACCTGAAGTGAGAAGGGTTCAAGAGGGAGGTCGCTGTGTGCGGAAGAGCCCCCGCCGCAGACCTCTCCACCAGCCTGGCTGAGGCCTCCCGTGGGGGCACCGGAGAGATGGAAGCCCATTCACACTGGCTATTGTGTCCACCCTGGCTCCTTAGCCGCTACTTTCAGCAGCCTGAAGAAAAAGATTCCCATGGGATAGGGGAGGAACTGATTTCGGCCTCCCCTTCCATCCATCTGTGCTATGGATTCGGAATTTTTGTCTCAAAATGCTTCATTTTTCCCCATGTCCAAGTTCGTTCTCTGATCCTCTACTTTTAAACGCCATGAACAACTGGCTTCTCTGTTCGTGTCTCAGATTAATCTTTCTTCTCCACAAATGCATATTTATTGCTGGACACTGGGAAATCGGGTACTTCACTCAGCGTCAGGGTAGGGAGACATGGGAACAATGACCCATGCACGAGACAGGCGGCTGCACGCCTGTGACTTACACTGCAAGTCCCCAGAGAGCAGCTCCCACTGTGCAGCACCTGGGCTGGAGCCAGGCGCAATCTGGGGTCGCAATGGTCCTGGTGACTGATGACAAGCAAGGCTCTCCCACCTCCCAGCCTCCTTCTTAGGCTCAAGGGCAGGGAAGTTGTTGGCGTTGAGACTGAGTGTGCCCATTGGAACACCAACCACCCTGAGCCCTTCTCATTTTACTTGTACAAAGGGACGAACAGCTTAGAGGGTTGAGAAAGAAATTTCCACAAACTCATGGGAACGGGTGCTGTCCTTATTCCTCTCCACAACCCCTCCTTTTCTTGAGAATGTGAACAGTGAGGACTCCAGGGTTTAAGTGGGCAGCTCTTGGGTTTGCACACCTTCATTTTCTCCTAGAATGGGAACTGGACATGGCCTTGGTGGCTACTCTCAAAAGGTGCTTCCTAAAGCCAGAGGAGGTCAGAGCTCTGCTGAGCAGTTCACAGCCCAGCGAAACTGCTGGAAACGCAGAAAGAGAAGGCAGCACTTTATCCTGGCACATGGAAGAAGGAAGAGAGAATGGGTAGTGGTGGTTGGTTTTCTGTTATTTGAAGCAAAATGTAGAGAAATAGGCGGTGCCTGTGGCTCAAGGAGTGGGGCGCTGGCCCCTTATGCCGGAGGTGGTGGGTTTAAACCTGACTCTGGCCCAAAGCTAAAGTTTCCCTGTTGATTTACTAATGTACGGAGGATTCACATGTAAGAAAAAGGTTGAAATTAGCCAGTTGTAGCCAGGAGCTACAGCTCACATCCATAGCCCCAGCTACTCAGTAGGCTGAGGCAGGATGATCACTTGACCCTCAGAATTTGAGGCTGCGGTGAGCTATGATTGTTATCACTGCACTCCAGCCTGGGTGACATGGTGAAATCCTGTCTCTTTAAATAAAAAAGAAGGTTGGACTTGATGAATGCCAGGTCCCAACTAACTCTTAAAGCTCTGCTTGTCTACAAGTTAATCAACAACATTGGGTGAGGTCTCTTGGTGATGCCCCTCTCAGCTATAAGTGGGTACTTTTCTCTTGTTGGAAATGAAAATGGAATCCAGGAAATGGAAGCAATATAGTAAGAGTATTGGGTTGTGAGGTCAAAGCCATTTTTAGTTCAGATAAGTCAGTTATTAATTGAGCAGCTATGGACTGTGGGTCTGGCCCAGTGCCAGTGTAGGGATACAGGGAGGAAGGTGCTTGGAGACCCAGGTGGAGCAGGTCTCTGCGCCCCAGTCGCAGGGTGCTGCTTGCCGCTTTTTGTCTGCCATGGCTGGTGGCTGGGAGGCCCGGGCAGGGAGGGTTGGCTGTCTCTGTAGGAAGGTGGTGGCATTGCAATCATTTGGTTTTGAAGGAGATTATGACTTTATGTGCAAAACTGAGGTGAAAAGGCCATAGTCCTTTGTGTGGGTGTGGGACTACGTTACCCCTGTGGTTCTCTGAAGACTCCTGAGGGGCTGGTGCCAGCAGCTGAGCCTGCTGCCTCTCTGCTGCCGGGGCAGGCTGCCTTTGTTTTGACATCTTTTTACTCCCATCCCCATGTTTCCTGTTTTCATGGATCTTCCCTTTCTGCTGTATTTTTCCTGTGTCTGTTTGGGCTCTCAGATGTTGCAGCGAATGGTTATTTTGAGGGTATCACAAGATCTTAAAAAAAAAAAAAAAAGACAATGGAAAATCCTATATTGGAAAAAAAATTTTCCGTACGTGTGTCCCAGGTTGGATAATGGACCATCCCAGTGTTTCAGATTCATAGCTTGGGTGTTGTCACAATGACAGAGCCAGCTGACTAAAATGCAGTAAATTCAGTTAAAATATAATTCTTTGATATTATGCCGTTTCCTCAGAGCACATCACAGCATACTGTGCGTGGCTGGCTTTCACCAAACATTGGTTGAATTTACTGTATTGAGTGCAATCCCCTCCTCAGAGATAAATTTTTAGGTGTGAGGGTTCATGGGCCTTTTAAAACACCTTTTCTCCACTAGTAGTCCTGAAATAAGCACTGACACAACGATGCAATCAAATGGCAGTGGGGGCCATGCCTGCCTGTATACGCACAAAAAAAGAAATGCCACCGAAGACATATGCTGCTCCTATGGGGACGCTAATAGATCTCTGGCATCAGGACGGCCAGCAGTGCCCAGGAATTTGGCCTGAGAGAGGCCTATAGGAAGAGTCTCATTAGTTAATTCTGTGTGGGCCAGATCCTGCAGGTAGGTAAACTGTTTCCTTCAACACCATTTAGTCGGCTTCTCTGCCCATGGCTGACGGTGGCACAGCTGGGCTGTGGGCCCTTTCTTGATTGCAGGGAGGTGTTCTCTCTCTGCCCTGAACACAGATCGCACTTCTGACCTCAGATGATGCTGGCAGGACGACCTACTCTTCATGTGCCCCGTTGTCCTGCCCACCACGGGGTGGTCCAGGCACAGCTACTGATGCACAACCATTGCCAAGACAAATACAGGCCCCTCCGTGGACTTTCTGACCACCCAGGTAGAGGAGACATTACTTGAGTGTGGCTCCCAGGAGCCAGGCTGACAGAGCAGTGGGCTAGAAGTCGGGGCACAGGAGTTCTAACCAGGTCTCTTCCTGTTTTCAAACCCCTACCCCATGTCTGATAAGTGGGAGAATGATACTGATTCTATTTTCTAAACTATTTCTCAAATCCATTTCTCTCTTTCCACTCCATTCTTAGGTGATTTTGGGGATGATAGTTCCATGTTTAAGGAGAAATAGCTGTTCCATGATGGAGAGCTATATTTTTTAAAAATGAAAAGCTGAATTTGGCGGAGTGTGCATGATGAGTTGAGGGAAAACCCTGATGTAGCCCTGTGTTAAGGGCATATGACTTGGCCCTGTGGAGATTGTGTCGTGTGTAGTGGAAACATTCACGTCCATTCCTTTCCATAGACGCAGGAGACGTAAGTTGATCTGCAGAATAGGCAACCCCTGTAATTTGCTCAGCTGTGCTGAGTTGCCTTGTGAGGCCCAGGGTAAGGGTTAGTGTGTTTCCAGAATGATGCAGCTGTGGGAATCCTCCGGGCTCCTTTCCTCCTTCCCCATGGTGCTGTGTGTTGCAGGTTAGCGACATTTTGGTAACAAAAAGGGCTGGGTTTTAATAATAATGAGGGGAGCCACTTGTGGCCAACTTCAAGAGCACGATTGGAAATTCCTGGACTTCAAAGGGGAAGCAGCTGGAAAATACTCTACGTTTCAGGGTGAAAGTCATGCTGATCAGTAGCACTTACAGAGAGGCCAGGCCCTATGTTCATAATACTTCACTTGAATTAACTCATTTAATCTTAACTACAACCCCATCAGGTAAACTTTAGAATCTTCATTTTATGGATGAGGAAACTAAGGCACAGACTGGTTGATCAGCTTTATCAAGGACATACAGGCAGTTCCAAATTTCACTGAATTCGGGGACGCCTTTATTCACTTTTGCCATATTCTGTTCTCAAATACTCTGTGAATTGATGATAGTAGGAGAACTCTTGGCAGCTATTTCTACACTAGAACCAGCAGCAGTATGTACCCACAGGGTTGTGGACCATCCAAATATACTCCCCCAGACCCAAACTAAATATATCACTAGCTCAACTTTCCCTTGGCTGAATCCCCCAAATATCCACTGCCATTTCTGCGCCATTAGAATGGAATTAGATATTGGAAATAAGACTGGAAAGAGACAGAGGTCTTCACCATCTCAAGCTAAAATATTTTAATTTTGTAAATGTTGTAAAAACCTATGCCCCTGTGAATATACTGAAACGGCCTTTTCTAGAATCTTGGAAGGGGTCTGCATGAGGAGGGCTCCTGAAGCTTGGGATCATTAGCTTAACAAAATTTTCCTCCCGCTCCTAAGACATTTACAGAAGATGTATCTACTTAGCTAGCTCCTATCTATCTATCTATCATCTGTCTAGTCTATCATCTCTCTAGTAACAGGATGCATTTTTGATGGTTTTCAATGGCCATCTGCCAGTTCTGCTGGGTATTGCTGTGACAGAGAACCTCACTTGGAGATAATGTGAAACCCCTTGTAATTCTGAGGCTTGAATGAAATGTCTTCCCTACCCCACCTCTTCCTACAACAATCTTGTTAGACAGGGATTATTATTCCCATTTTGCATATGTGGGAGCTGAGGCTCAGAGAAGGCCACTGGGGGAAGAACCAGCCCTGACAGTCATTTTTATTCATATGAACTAATGATGGCTTCTATAAAAAGCACAAATAAAGATCACATTTCATGGCCTCAAGAGGATAGGATGGCAAAAAGCTTATAGCTCCTTAGGGAAGTTAAGTACATAATGATAGGTTGTTGTATTAGGTAGGATTAGTTTGGGCTGTGAGTGGCAGAAGTCCCTGAATAACAGTGGTTTATGTCAGATAGATATTTATGTCTCACTCGTGTGGTGTACCATCATCAGAGATCAAGTTCTTCAGTTGTATTGCTCTGCAAGCTTCAACACGTAACCGATAACTCATGGTCCAAAGTGGTTGCTGTACCTTCACTAAGAGACCTATCGTCTAGCCAGCAGGAGGGAGAGAAGGGTAGAGGAAGACAGATTTCTTCTTTTTAAGTACACTTACTGAGAACTTTGCATGTGTGTGCACAACTTCCACTTCAACCTACCATCCTGTTGGCCAGAAATTAATTATGTGGCCATATTATGATACAAACGAGGCTGGGAAATAGATTTTATTTTAGGCAGCCCTGTATGCAGATAATACTGTGAAAAAGGGCAGGGGTGGTATAAAAGGACAACTAGCACTATTGTGTTGTTTTTTATACTTGCTTTTTTTTTTTTTGAGAAAGAGTTCTTGCTCTGTCACCTGGGCTAGAGTGCAGTGGTATCAGCTTAGCTCATAGCAACCTTAAACTCCTGGTTCAAGTGATCCTCCTGCCTCAGCCTCCCAAGTAGGTACGACTACAGGTGTGTACTATCATGGTTGGCTAATTTTTCCACTATTTGTAGAGACAGGGTCTCAGCCTTGTTCATGCTGTATTTTGCTTTTTATAGTTTCAAAAGATTGCATTCTCTTGGAAGGCAGGAATTCTGTCTGTACTCATCCATAGATTTAGAGAACTGGGGAGTGTGCAAGGGCCATAGAAATCATCCAGTTTAGTGGTTTTCAAACTTCTTTTTATCAGTATGTTTCCTTTTTGAAAAGAATCTTTTATGGGACTCCAGAGTGTAAGGCATAAATGCAATATATTATTAAAATTAGTGTCATAAATCCAAAGTTATAGCATTTTCTTATTTTAAAATCAATAAGAAGTCAAGATAAAGCATCAAGGGTATCTCATGTGTTAATATTTGATACACAATAATTATGAGTGTGTCTTCCACTGGTTTATAAATAAAAGTCACTTTTAATAATGAAATTCAATACAATATCTTCATAACCTTTCAGACTTCAGCTTGAAAATGACTGATCTAGCCCAAACTTCTCATTGTACAGCAAGTATTGTGAGGCTTGAAGTGGTGAATTGGGATGTTCAACATCCCAGCTCTAGGCAGTGATAGAAGGAGGCTGAAATCAAGTTTATGAGTCAATAGTGTGAGCTAAGGTTCCAACATTGTGCCAGGTGTCAAGTACTTGTTGTTAAATCCCTCTCTATTGCTTGGAAGAGTGCTGTTCACAGAGAAGCTATTTAATACATGTTTCCTGATAAGAGAAAGATATTTTCTTAATGATAAGGTATGTCCAATTAAGGAGAGTAGAGACTCTAAGGATCATAAGTCATTATTTTGTACAAAAGTAATAACAATATCTAATATTTGTTTGGCTCTTTACATATTTATAAACTGATATTGTTAGAGCAGCATGGTGGCTTTAAGGTAGTTGTCAAAATAATTGAAAAGAGCAAGTGAAGTTTTAGCAAGAAAAAGCAAGTTTATCAATGACTTGCATAGCAAGCTGAGCCCCATCCTAGAGACTTCAGGCTCCACAGAAAGTGCCATTTTGGGTTTTACACACAACTTTGAGGGGTATTAGCTATTTCTTGGAAGTATCACAGGGTCTTAATCAACTGTGTCCCAAAACAACCCACCTACAAGGTCTTAATCATCACAATTTCCATAATGGTCCAGGTCAGCCTGATCTAAAACAATCCAAAATAGGTTAACCATATCTGTCATCCACCCTGCTCATATTTAGCTAACTGCCTAACAATATCACTTACTTTATCTCCTTTAATTCTTTCCAGATCTTTTCAACAGTTAGAGTATATGTTTTTCTTATTTTCATTTTGTAAAGTAGGAAACTGAAGCTCAGAGAGTTGAGTGACTTTCCCAGGAACACAGAGCATGTGAGTGACAGAGTCAAAAGTTAAACCCATGTTTCCTGGTTCCAGGTCCAGATCTTTATTTCTTATCATCAACTAGCTTATTGAGTTTTTCATACAGTGATTGAGTCTTTCACTATGTTGTGTAACCCTGAGAGGGGTTATGCCATTGCCACTGCAGTCTATGGAGTTATGTTCTAATCTATGTAGATTATGAAGTGAATGGTGCCCTTGGCATTGCAAAGGGATAATGGTGACTCTCTACCTTGGGAGTTCTTTGAGGGATGGTGTCATGACTTATTTATCTCTGTATCCCAGGCATTTGGCCAGGGATATCAATTGATGGTGTTGAATGAATTGCATTACATGACTGCAGAATACAGTAGGTTTTACAATAATTTTATTTGTATTCCTCTTGTTTTCCTAACCAGACCATAGGCTTGGAAAGACAGGGGTACTCTATTAAGTCTTGCCCTTCTCATTATTCCAGGCTTTATATATAAAGGGTAGGGCTCAGAGTTCTCACTCAGGCAGCCTGTGTATTACAGCAACAATTGCAGTGGTAGTCTGGGTCTGATCTGAAGCCAGAAGACTTAGGTTTGAGTCTCACCTTCATCCTAATGTCATAACAAGCTATATGGTCTTAGGTAAGTTCCTTTGCTTCTCTGGGCCTTAGTTTTTTTCTCTGTAAAACACAGAGATTCTGTGCTACTTGTTTATGTTTGTGTTAATAGATATATGTATTTACATCTAATGGATGTGTGTATTTACATCTCTGTGCCTCTAGACAGAATTGATTACACGCTCTATGCACCCCATTCTGTGGCTTCCAAAGGACCCAGGTGGCAAGGGAAGTAGGTTGATTTGGCCTCTGTGTTAATGTACTCAGGGAGTGATTATTAAATACCATGCATTTCTTCCCATATCTCATGATCATAGGATTATGGATTTGTATGCTTTTCTTGGTGACCACCAGACACACACAACTGGTTCCTGGGATATGTGTTTATCCATTTACTCATTATTCATCCTGAATATATTTACTGAGGGTCTTTTGTGTGCCAGGTGTGCACGAGGGTCTGGAGATAGTACAGCTCCACAGAAAATGGGTTAAGTCCTTGCCCTCTGGTAGCATATAACCCTGTGTGAAAGGAGGGCAGATAGACAAGAAGCAAAGAAACACAAAGGCATGTAATACGAAATGAAGTAGTGACAGTTCTCTGAAGACAATGAATCAGGGTAAGGGTAACCTGAGTCTGTGTGGGAGTGGCCTGTGTGTGCATATGTATGGGGCATTGGGAAGGTCTCCTTGAGAAGGCCTTTAGCAGTTTTGAAATGAACTACATCTTAATCTTCTTTTGGATCCTCTACAGCAGTGGTTCTCAACCTTCCTAATGCCGCAGCCCTTTAATACAGTTCCTGTGGGTTGTGACCCACAGGTTGAGAACTGTTGCTCTACAGGATCTACTAAAATGCTGAGTCCATAGCAGGTGCTCATTAAACACTTAGATATTGACTAATTGAAGAATTATTTTATTCTCCATAAGAGGAGATCACAGATAAACTTATTGTGGTAAATTGTGAACAATGGCACAAAATTTCCCCAGCCCTTGAATCTTATGAGGTGTTTTGACCAATAGAATGTGGTAGAAGTGATGAGCAAGTTCTGGTTTAGAACCAAAAGCCTTCTAAACCAGAGGGATGGAATCTCAGTATGTTGAGGGATCCCCCTGGCACAGCAAGGAGCTGGGACTACTCTTGTAGTCCCAATGCACCAGGCTCCTTGTAACTTTCACTCTTGGGCTGGAAATGCTTCCAAGCAAGGCTATCTTGGTAGGGATGAGAGGCCACATGGAGAGAGATCTTGGTCACCACAGATATGGAAGTGAGACTAGCCAAGAATAGTTGAAGACCTGAAAAATAACCCAGCTAAGCTTGACCCAAATTATTTACAGAATTATGAGCTAAGTAACATAGTGATTACTCGCCCCACTGAGTTTGGGGTGGTTTGCTCTGCAACATTGAATAAGCAATAACTTCGGTGAGACCACTCTTGTGCAAGGCCAAGTAGTTCTAGACACAATCAATTGCACTTATATATTGCATTCATAACACATTTCAGATCTCTTTCATGTCCATCACCTCATTGAATCTTACAGAATATTTTGAAAAGACAGGGAATTGTTATTGTGCCTATTTTACAGATTCGAAAATCAAGGTTGCCTCAGATGTGCTGCTTGGAAGAGGATATAGGATTCAACCAACTGTCCAGTGGAGGCCCCAGGTACATGGTGGCCTCCCCTGTTGAGGGCAGGTTAACACTGAGGGCAATAGCTTGAGTTAGGTGAAGAAAGTTGAGATCTAAGGGTCTCACTCTGAGGCTGCCTATTCTCATGAACCCTGCAACCTTGGGCTATTGTCAGCTCCAAGCAGGAAGGTTGTGTAACAAGAAACTCATAATGAGGCTTAGCAAGTCCTTGTTTTTTCCAGAGCAGCTCTGAGCCTCTGCTTTGCTGCTGGATTGGGCTGCTTGTGAAGGTTTCTAATTCGGGGTCTTAATTTTTGTAAAGCGTGAATTACAAGAAGTCAGAAGAATGATGCAAAGAGCATTTAATAATGCACATTCACAAAAGAAGTGGTGTAACTACATTAATTAGGCAAGTCTTGCGTAAAGATGCAATGTAATTATATATTTGAGACAGTTAATTAGGGAGCTACTTGGAAATTTCAGTGAATATTAAGGTAATTATACATAAATACTATAACCATTAAGACTGCACCCATAATGAAAGCAATAACTAATTACATAAATAACAGCATACTTATGTTTTTACATTACCAACACCTAACAATGCTTCCTCTCCCCGCCTCTCTTCACCATGCAAATGACAAATCTTTCATTTTTAACTCAGATATTCCTGCAAATGGTTGGGAACAATGACCTTTCCTCTATTTTGACAAATGTAGTTCTGCTGTGGAAGCTTCCTGTGTATGGCCAGGAGGGTGAGATGTGAAAACTGATTGGCCCTGCCTGACTCCATCGTGCACCTGGGAGCCGGGATAAGGCAGGGCCAAGCCATGCAGGACCTCGGACAGAGTCAAGGTGTGGGTTTAGGAGATTGGACTCCAGTCCTGCTGTGCGTGCTCTTTATCATTACTTGAACCACCATGGAAAAGTCACTTAGCACCGCTGAGCCTCAGTTTCTTCATTATATCAAAAGGGCATAATAGGAGTCTCTGCTTCCCAGAGCTATGATGGGGAGCTAATACAAAATTGCCATGTGCCATCCTGCATGACTCAGAAAAGATCACCTTTGAAGCTCCTGTTCGCAGACCTCAGTGCCTTTTGCTCCTCTCAGCACATCCCATTTATATTCACCACCTTCTGCCAATCATGAATGATTTTCATGAAGGGATCTGGAGCTCATTCACACTCAAGTGTGACTGACTGAGAACTTCAGGGGTTGGAAGAGCATGGATGAGGGCTTATATTTATAACAGGAAGGAGAATCTTCAACTACTGCCTTACCTATAACATTCCCTATCAACAGGTGGTTAATGAAATGTTTGGGCTTCAGGAGTATTTCTGGGCATTTCTGGCATTTCACATGCAGACATTTGTTTTTTTACATGAGAAGGGCCACACAGAGTGGTTTTTAAGAGCATGGAATAGGAGGCTGAGACTCCTGGGGTTATTAATCTCTGAGTTCTACCTCTACCAGACTATTTAACCCCTCTAATAACAGTAAAAATGCTGGCATTTATTGACCCATTAGTATATTGCAGGTACTATTGTAAGGACTTTACTTGTATTAATCAATCTAATCTTTACAACAATCCTGCAAGGTACCTGTTATTATAGTCTTTGTCTTATGGATAAGAAAACTGAGGCACAAAGATGTTAAGTAACTCGTGCCAGGTCACAGGGCTAGTAAGTAGAGCAGCTTGAATTGGAATTGGATATTGGGCTCTATGGTCTGAATTCTTTGTCACTATAATATATATATATATATATTTTATCTTCAAATACAAGATGGTGGTAATTATTTTATCTACTTCATGGGGCTGTTGTAAGTATTACTTGAGATGGCTTGGGTGGAGTGCTTAGCTCAGTGCTGTCACATTGTAAACACTCTTTGCCAGGGCTAGGGAACTGTGGTCTTGGGGCCACATGTGGCCTTTTGGGTTCTTGAGTACAGCCTTTTCACTATATCCACGTTTTACAGAACATATCCCTTTAATAAAAGGATTTTTTTTCTGTAAAGTTTGGATTTGGTTGAGGGACTGTGCTTGGGGACCTAAAGGGCCACATGTGGCCTTGGGGCTGCAGGGCAAGTTGTTTTTTGCCCCCAGAGTCAAAGCATGTTCATTGCTCTGTTTGATTCTTCTCTTGTCCAGGTGGAGTCTCTCCCATGCTCCTCATTTCCAAGTAGCTTCCCTTATCTGCGACTTGGTCAATTCCTCAGCCAGGTGGTCTTTCCTGCTTGTGTGGGATGTGAATTTAACGGATGAGTCTGATTCCACCTGATCCACCAGACGAATGGAGGCCTTTCACAGAAGTTGAAAAGGGAAACCACATGCTTGATGTCATAATGCTGCCATCACTCAGCGTCTGACTGGTACCATCTCTCCCTGTCACATTTAGAATTAGGTGAAAAATTTAGAATTCACACTTCAGTTTTTACTGGAAAAGTTTTCTCATCTCATCTATGGACCAGGTTTGCATATGAATTTCTTTTAATTCTTAAAAAAAAAAAAAAGCAAAACAACAAATGTACTCTTACCAGACTGGTAAGCAATAGTAGTAATTGGTGTATAGAGACCTGTTCTCTTAAGAAATGTGAAAAGTCTGTCTGGAATAGGAAAAGGCTCTTAATGTGGCTTTTGGTGCTTTAGAATGAAGCCTTTTGCATTTGGCCTGGGTTGGAGACTGACCTGTTTTCATGCTCCTACTCACGTACCCTAAATAAAGCCAATTGCCAAACTTTCCATGCATTCACAGTGTGTAGTTATTACTGTTGTCCCAGGGAAGGCATATTGGGGAAAAGATTTACTCAATATTAGAAGAAGGTTGTACCATTCACCTAAATTCACCTTTCACATAAAAGTGTAAATAATTCCTTTATTCATTAAGTATAGTATACCCCAGAAAAATCTCTAGACATTTGGGTAAAATTATAAAGCACAGAAGAGAAGAACCAAGAAATAGAGATAATCCCAGGGGAAACAGAGATAATTTAGAGGAATAAGAGGGCTTAAATACATTTTTAGTTGGTATCCTCAGGGAAATTCAAGTCAATATTATATTATAAAATAACTGCTGCTTAAGAAAAAGAAGAATCCAGAACCCACTAAGAGTTCTTGAAATTAAAAATGGTATAAATAGTAAAATAAGTATTTCAGTAAAAATACCTGGAAGGTAAAGTTAAAGAAAAATTTCTTTATTTAGAGCAAAAAAAGACAAAAAGATACAATGAAAAGTTAAAAGGCAGGAATGATTGAATCAAGAAAGATAACCTCCACTCAATAAAAAATTCACAAAAAGACAACAGAGAACAAAGAAAAGGAGCTAATGCAGGCCGAAGAGAAGAATTCAAAATCTTTTTGAGAGAAAATCACTATTGTTATTATCAATGTTTTCAAGAAAAAAAGGTACGTTTTACTAAGTGACATGATTATGAATCTGTAATATACTTATGGACATGGATTTTTTAAAATGTGTATTCTCATTAAGAACAGAATAGAGTTTAGAAATTTTGGGAAAAATAAGCAAGAATCCAATGTATTCAATGTTTTTTTTAATTGTTGGGGATTCATTGAGGGTACCAAGAACCAGATTACACTGATTTCATTTGTTAGGTAAAGTCCTTCTTATAAGGATGTATTCAATTCTAAATGAAGGCAGTCGATGACCTAATACATGGTGGAGGGAATGCGGCAGGGGAATGCGGTTGCCGGGAGAGGGATGGGGACGGGTGGGGGTTGGGGGATCATGGTGTATGGCATATGTCTTAGAGGTGGGACACAATTATAAGAGGGAATTTACCTAACAAATGCGATCAGTGTAACCTAAGTCTTTGTACCCGCAATGAATCCCAAACCATATAAATATAAAAAAAGAAATTTCAGGAAAAATAACAGGCTAAGTAAAAAATTATGGAGATAAATATAAAGTCAGCTAAAATCTGGCATATTTTTAAGTAGACCTAAAGATAACTTTTTCTCATGGTACTCAGCATATTTTTTTTTTAATAATTTTATTGAATCATAATTATGTACATTGGTGCAACTCAGCATATTTTAATATTCCTTATAATTTGTCTATGCATTATGTTTGGCTTTTTTATACCTCAAGAAAATGTATACTCCCTGAGGGGAGAGAATTTTGTCTGTTACATTTACTATTGTATTTTCTATACCTAGAAAATGCTTAGTATATAATAGGTGCTTAATAAATGGTTGTTGAATAATTAATGTGTTAAGAAAATGCAAATCCTTTGACATTGGCTTTTAGTATATTTTTATTCAAGTTACACAGGTTTAGCAACAGAGGGTCATATGTTTTCTGATCACACTATTTGCTTCCGCAGTGAATATTTGCCTAAACTAAATATTGTAAATACTTACTAAATATTGTAAATGCTATTGTAAATTCAAGAATAAATTGTTTTATTATAATTTAATCTATATTTGTAAATCATGAGGATATAACTTGATGCATATTTACATTCAGATCAAGAAACAAAATATTACCAGCATCCTAAAAATGTTCCAATTACTCTCTAAGTGTAATGAAATTATCCATCTTTTCTTTTACTTTCTTGAGTATAATAATCACAGTTATTTCAAAATTCCTTTCTGACAGCTCCACCATTTGATTTTCTTTGATCTGTCTTTATTGTTTGTTTGTTCCCATGCATTGGTCACTTGGGCTTGCCTGTTGTTAGACAAGTAATTTTTGATCAAATTCTGGATGTTGAGAATGAAAAAAATACACAGATAATCTGAGACTCTGGATGATTTTTGTTTTCTTCTCCAGAGGTGACAAGTAGTTCATCTGGATTCAGACTAGAATAAAGTTTGTTAGAAGTTGGGCTTCAGTACTGGTAAAAGCAAGTCTATTTTGGTTTGCCTTTATTTCCAGCAAATCATTTTTCAGATGTCTCCACTGATGGGGGTGGTTTCCAGGGCTCCTCCTTCTTGATGGGCCATGAACTCTTCAGTTTTATTCTTCTAGCCATGTGAAGTTGCCGAAGGTGCTGCTTAGACTCTCAGACTTAGGGCTGTCACTGTCTGTGCCGCTTCTCTGACATTCTGCTCCTCGGCCTCTTACCTGCAGCTTTAAGGATCTGCAAATGCTTTGAGGCTGAAAGCAGCATGGAGAGCTGACTTCCTCCTGCACTTCCCTTCTCTTTGGATCTTGGCCCCTCAAACCTTCCATCTTAGCAGCTCTTAGTGCCTTCGATTTTTAAAATAAACTTTTTATTATGAGATAATTTTAACTTCACAGTAAAGTGGCAAAAAATAGTATAGAGAACTCACATATACCTCTCATTCTAATGTTAACACTACCATAGGTATATTTTTAAAAACCAAGGAATCAATATTGGTATATTGCTATTAACAAAATTTCAAGCTTTATTCTGATTTCCTCAATTTTTCCACTCATATCCTTTTTTTTCCTTTTGGTCCCTTGGATTTATTATAGGATGTATTTAATAAATATATATATTTTTAAACATCCAACTTTTTATTCTTGGCAAGAGGGCTGATGTGTTATAAGCTAATATACCATAGCTAGAGGCTGCACTATTACTTTTTGGTTTTAAATTTTAAAATAATTAATTTATAGATAAGGCACAGAAGATTTAATATTGGATCTTCAATATTATAAAGGTAACCAATAGAACAATGAAAAAAATATAACTAATATTATATCAGAAATAGATGTGACATAGGAAGTAGTATTAGGGAGCTAATTTTTTCCATTTTTCATAGAGGAGAGGCAATCGATACTGTCAAGTTCATAAATCAAGGTACAGAGGTATAGGATTATGATGAAAATGATCGTAAAAACAAAAAGAAAGAATTGAAAGTTGCTATCTCCGAATAATGGGATAAAACTTGGTGAGGGTACAAGATTTTACTTTTCTTTTTCAAGCTTATCTTCTTGGTTTTTAAAGCATGAAATAGAATGTCTGTGTACTGATATAGTATAATGCCTTTAGCACAGTTTATTTTATTTTATTTTTATTATTTTATTTTTTTTTATTGAATCACAGCTGTGTACATTAGTTCAACCATGGGGTACAGTGTGGGGGCTTCACATGCAATCTGAGATATTTTATCAACCTGATTGACATACCATTCATGATATTTTCTCGT
>CAUYON010016297.1:0-32660 GCA_963573935.1 Arctocebus calabarensis | reverse complement strand
TGACCATTCTCTTCTAGCTTGAAAGGTTTGATCAGAGAGGTCTGCAGTTATTCTAATGTTCTTCCCCTTGTAGGTAATGGATTTCTTACATCTGGCTGCTTTCAGAATTTCCTCTTTCATATTAACTTTCGTGAACTTAATGATGATGTGCCTGGAGGATATCTTATTTGGGTTGGGTCGTGCTGGGGTCCTAAAACTGTCTGCTATCTGAATTTCAGAATCTCTTGGCATGTCAGGGAAGTTCTCTTTCATAATCTCGTAAAGAAGGGACTCTGATCCTCCTAATGCCACTTCATCGTTTTCAGGTATCCCTATAAGGCGAATATTGGTTTTCTTTGAATTATCCCAGACCTGTCTGAGAGACTGATCTGTTTTTGCCTTCCATTTTTCTATCTCTTTGAGCATTTGGGAGCGTTTGAAGTCTCTGTCTTCAGTTTCAGAGATCGTTTCTTCGGCTTGCTCTATTCTGTTACTGAGGGATTCTACTGTATTTCTCAGATCTTTGAGGGCTACAACTTCTTGTCTCAATGTGTCAAAATCTTTGGCCATTTTCTCTTTGAACTCATTCAGTTCTGCGACATCTTTTGAGTCTTTTGGATTACTGCTTGAAATTCTAATTCCATCTTTTCCTCCATTTAGCTGATCATAGTTGCTATCCAGACTCTGAATTCATCCAGCATTTGCTTATGACATCTCAGCCATTTGCTTATGCAAGGGATCTTGTGCTTCATCTGCCTTATCATTCCTTGGGGGAGTTGATCTACTCTGGTTGTTCATATTGCCAGAGTTTTTCTGTTGATTCTGCCTCATGATTATTTTTCACTGTTGCCTATGACCGTCCTTAGAGTTGGGGAGGTGTCTCTCCCAGATCAGTCCCTGGCAGAATCACTCTGTTGTTACTGGATCTTCGTAGGGAATGACCCTGTTTTTCTAATGATTTCTCAAACCCTGCAGGGTGGAGAGCTTAAATCCTCCTCAGCCTGCTTAGAAGACACTTTAAATTTAAAAGAACACAATCTTAACAGAGACTGATGACATCTTAGCGGAGAAAATTCAAAATGGGAGTGTTTATTGACGTTATGAGTTCTGTTAAAGGTATATTATCGTACTGGGAGTAGGAATGATCACAATTCTCTTTTCATATAATTATTAAATACTGTGGTAACAGCAATGAAATATGGCGAATTTCATTATTTTAGATTTCACTTCAAGGGTTGTATAATGATTTACTGTCCTGTGAATTTTTGAACGTCCTATTAAACTTAGCACAATGGCCTTATCACAAGTGATATGATTAAAAAAAAAGACATGTTTTAAATTATATATGGATTAAATAAGATTTTGATGTTCCTATGTTCTTATTAATATAAAATGTCACCATCAAAAATCTTATCCTTAAAGTCAAAAATAATTATGATGCATGTTGCATTTTCATTTCTCTTCTTTAGACTTCATTAGTTGGAGTGAAACATTTATCTTTGCTTGATTACTAATTTCCAATAAATTCAGTAATGGTCTACATAACAAACAATAAATAATTTTCATCAAAATCTTTGAAGCCAGGATAATGTGATGCTCCTGAATCAACAATGAGATTGTAATTGATAAAACTGCCCAAATTCTTAATATTAAAGTATTGAGAACTTATAAAGCAGTTCCAAATGATACACAAAATCAAATGAAACACTTATAAAAACAAATGGGAATTTTTTTTTATGAAATTTTCCACATGAGAATAATTTAATTCCACTTAAAGTCTAACTTCAGGATTTAATCTTTGTTGTCTGGGTACTAAGTGTAAGGAATAGGAGTTTTTTATTGAACCCATAGAAAGGACAAAAGTCACTTTTTAGTAGCCACTTGAGAATATCTAACATTTATACATGCTGGGTAACTGTTACACATCAAGATCTTTTTATTTTTAACACTACAAATAGCTAACAGTTGCAATTCAAAACAGCTTTCCACACAGTATTCTTTCCACCCACCCTTTTTAAGATTATGAGGAATTTCACAGAATAAATGATCAAATGTTATATGCTTGGTCTCCATCTATTATCAGAAGTAGAATTTGTCTGGGCCTTCCCAATAGTAATGCAGAATCAGTAGGCCACAGTTAAGTTTCTCAACTACATTAAGCCCCTCTTTACTCTCACAGGGAGGAGACCAGATGAGAATTTAGTTTTCTAAACTGTATCCAACATGATGTATATAAATAATAATTTTTCTTCAGCATAATCCCTTGAATATATTTTACATAAGGTTAAATAAAATTCCAAGAATGCTGCATGTCATTGTCTTTCTTCCTGTTCTACTAAAAGACAGCATAATGAGTGATAATGTCACTAATACAAAGATAACTTGAAATCCACTCTAGTACTAAGAAGTAAATTGTTCCAAAAGTCAAGTTTATTGTCACACACATGGTATCTGCTTAAGACACACTAGGATGTTATAGTGCCCTTGAGAACCAAAGTATTAAGTTATTTCTTATATTCTTTCTAAAGACTGTGAAATCTAGTACAACATACCATGTTGAAAGTAATATATGACACCCAGGAACACAACCCACACAATATGCAAAGAAGAGGACACAGCAAGTTGTTGAGAAGTAGTTCAAGGGAGAATTACAACAACAAGCCAACCTTGTTGTACCTTCCTACAGTACAAAAGGAAAACCTATATTAGTTTCACATGAGATAGTCCTCTATTTCAGAAGGTTTTACTACTGCTGCAATCAATTTGCATTTGACTCCATCATTAGCTTCTTAGTCTCCTAGAATTATTAAGAATTGTGTAGGCCACTGCGACCTTGGGCAAAATTTTCTATAAGCACAGTTTCTGTATTCTAAGATCTTATACTTTGTCCCCTCCATTGGAGATAATTTAAGAAAGAACACATACTATGTGTGATTAAATAAAACCTAAAAACATTCATTTTGGGCATAAAAAATAAGTTCTCCAAAAAAGTATGAGCACAATGAAGTATACATGACCAATAGTTTGAATATAATAGGCAAGCAGGACAAATAAATTTTACCTAAATCAATAGATTTAATATATAGTATTAATCACTAGGGAAACTGTTCCTAGTACAACAGCAAGGTCAAGAGATGTGTTTGTTTTCATCAAAATTGCCTAGAAACAATTTCAAGGAAAGCCTTCTCTTTCCTCAATGACTCCACTGTCCTCTACAGGGTTAAGATCCAGGGCTTTCAATTATACTCTTTCTTGTGCTGTCCCAAAGACCCTACTGCCTAAGGGGGTTGGGGAAAAGAAAAAAAAGGGTAATAAGGAAGGACTTCTTCAGAATGACATTATTTGTGAGGAATTTGCTATTCTATGTGAAAAAAGGCATCAAGCTGTTAGAACTGAGTACTGCCCAAAAACATGAAGACCATATTCCACAGAGCAATCAGAGAAGATTTCACCCAAAGGGATTTTAACAGAATAGAAGAAAAACATAAGACTTTAATAGTAGATCAAATAGCTAAAAGCACACCCTAGAACAATCAAATAAAAAAAATGCTTATATGTGTTCTGAAGATGACAGTAAAGATTGTGATGAAGTTGAAGGTTATAAAATGCCTAAAGAAACTTTATTCTTTCCAACAGGAGAATCTTATAGTTTCCTCTTAATATAAGCCATATTTTTGTGTCTCTCTCAGAAAGGCAATAAAATGACCTTATTGGATTTAAAGTTCTTCCATGAAACATTGCTACACACCCTATGTGGGCTAACTTCTTCCATAATGAGTTAGTGGGAACAAAAAGCTTCCCGGACTTTAATCTGTTTTGGATTTTTAACATTCATTTTAGGGGAAAACCAGCACGTCATTTTAGAATGGATAAAAAAATGGAACACATTATGAAAGCAATCTAATAATAATCTGTACCACTCAGAATAATTAGCTAACTTACACTGCTTTCTATTAAGAGAAAGCAATATGTAATGTAATTTTTATCTCTCTTTTAACAAAGGGAGCAGTACTATTCAGAAGGCCAGGCAGCAGCTCAAAGAAAATCTTATCATACTTGATTAATTACTAAAAATCTTGGGGACAAGCCTGGTTTTAGGTCTACTTGAAAATGAAAATCAATTTATAGATCAGTTGATGGTTGGTAAGCCATTTTTTCTGAAGATACTGATATTTTATCTCATGTCTGTAATATTATTTTCTTCTACTTTAAGATGCTATGTCACAAACATTCATATTTTAATAAAAATTATGCCCATTAAATTTTTAAAATTAAAAAAGATTATATGCACATTTTAAAAACTCTGGAAAACAAAAAATAAAACAATGAAAACATTCTTAGAAAATAAATAGAATCCTAACTTACACCGCCAAGTGACAAGTGTAATTAGTTAATTTTGCATATCAATTTAGCTAGGCTATGGTGCTCAACTGTTTAATCATCAGCATTTCTTATCTATAGCTCTAAAGACAAATTTTACATGGATAATCATTTGACTTAAAGTAAGGCAGATTACCCTTTATATGGTAGTTGAAAGCAAAGAGCAAAAACCAGTTTCTCAGAAAAGGAGGATTCTGCCTCAAGACTATAACATAGAAAATCTGCCTGAGTTTTCAGCCTATTGGCCTGATTCATGAAATTCAGACTCATGAGTTGCAGACTTTAACTTTGGCCTGAGTTTTCAGCTGCCTGTTCTGTCCTATGTACCTCAGACTTGTCAGTCACTAAAGTCACATAAGCCAATTCTTTAGAAGAAATATCATACACAAGAGGTCACAAACTCATCCTAGAAAAAGTGTTACATACACTTTTTCTGAAAGTGCTCATTGCTGAATATCATTAATGTCTAGGGGAGTACTTCTAAGCAATGAGGTAAGTGGCACTTTTTCTAGGAAGAGTTCATGAATTTAATTGTCAGAACTGTATATGACATATATAAAGATATAATGACATCATATATATGATGTATGTGTGTATATACATGATATTGATATATGTGTATCTATGAAATATAAGTCTACATCTGTGTATATACATAATATGTTAATATATATGCTGTGTGTGTGAGCACACAGAGATTGACATAATACACAAATATATTTGTGTGTGTATTTTTACACATACTTTGACTACTGAGGAGTCAAAACCAAGTCTCTGTCTGAGAATTGCCAGTAGTATAAATATGCAATGCCCAAGTTTACTACAGACATCATGTTCTCAATGATCAGTCGATATAGGGGCCCTGCCACAAACCAAAGCATGCCAGGAAACATCAGAAGCTGAAGAACACAAGGAAGAACTTTTTCCTTGAGCTTTTGGATGGATTATGGTCCTACTGACACATGATTTCAGAAGTCCAGCCTCCAGAATTGTGACTGAATAAATGTCTGTTGTTTTAAGCCATTCAGTAATAGTAACTTGATAGTAGCCTTAGGAAACTGACATAAGTCCCCAATAAAAATCTTGCTTGTAACTCTCTATCTTTGAGTCTCATGCAGAGAAACATGACCCAAGCAGTGGGGATCAGGTCCTAGGAAAGAATATCTAAAATAGAAATTTGTAGCTAGACCACCAGCTTATTGGCTCCTAATAGGGACCCCTTTCCTAGAAGCAAAAAAACAGTAACATCTTCGAATATTTCATAACTATAGAATTGTTAAGTTTTCACCCATGGTGAATAGAGATTGGATACTGTGGAAGTCAATGTACAGGGCTAAGAAGGTAGGGAGGAACTGCAATTCTAAGGAATCCTCAAGATACTTAGAATAAGCCTGGGAATCAGGGGGTTGAAATAGGTAGTAGTGGCCTAGCTTACCATCACTCCTTAGGACTCAGGAAACTTATGATTCTCATCTTCACAAATGTAATTCTGTGGGAGATTATGATCGAATCTCAGAAAGGAAATTTATGGACAATAGGACACAGCAATCCCCATATATGCTCCAGCTGCTGCTCTGCCACCTCAGGCTTCTCAGCTGAGAGACTCACTGACCGCAGCTATGGGCATCCTTTCTCAACATGTAGACTCACACAGCTTGAGATGGGCCACAGTGGGAGTCATCAAACAGTGGAAACTGTAATGCTATGAATTAGGGCTCCACTTCCCACTTCCAGAGTTGGTTATTAAACATTTACGAGCACACCATTGACAGCAGGCAAGGAATGAAGTCCCCAGCCTAACAAAAGTAATTGACCTTAAAATCAGGAAGAGAAGGTATTTCAATAACTTGGTAATTCTTTGAACTTAAAGGATCTTGACCTAGAGTGAGAGCCGTGAAAATCTCCTGATCACTTCCATGTGTCAGAGACTGGATATTACTCCCACTCCTTGCTAAGGAAAGTCTCTAGACATACTCTCCACAATGACTCTTGACCTTTTGGCCCCAGAAAGTTGAAAAGTGTTATTTTTTTCTTTATTTCCCCCAAACCACCCATTCATCCATTCTCTCCACAGCAGGAAGGACAGTGGGAAGGGCCATTTCCTTCAGGGGAAACCTCCACCCTCACTCACAGGATGTGGACAGATGTTTGGGAGGTTGAGGGTTGTTTTTTGTCTTCTTTGTGCTTTTTTGGTATAGATAAGCCAATTCCCATAGTTTTCAATATGTTTCCTGAAATATATTGTGTTGCTCTGTCTAGAATATTAAAATCATGTGGGGAAAAGCAACTCAACAGTTTAAATCTTTAGGAGAATACATTCTCTTATTCTTCAAGGACAGAGTTTGGCTGAAGATGAACCCAACTTAGGTTACAGTTTGCATCTCACTTCATAGTATCTGCATTTGATTATTGTTCCTAAATTAGATATGTAGTTATTTTATTTTCTTGTAAGTATCTTAAGAAGTTTTTCTAAAATAAAAGATGAGTATTTCAAAACTAACTTTTTAATCGTTGGACTCAGTTTGCCTACGATTTACCCGTTCACTTCCTAAAAACAAATCTGGCTTTCTCTCTGTCTCTGCCTCTCTTTCTCCATCTCTGTCTGTCTGTCTCGCTCTCTCTATATGTGTGTGTGTGAATATATAGCTAGAGATAGATAAATATAGATACAGATATGCAGTAGATGTATACATGGTGTAAGGAGAGAAAAATTCTCTTAACTGCATTTTTTAATGTGAAGATATGGAACATATCACAACACTTACACTTAAAATATTCTTCTTTTTTTATTCTTCCCTACATGCTCTTATTATATTGAGAAATTGCAAATAATGGTGTGCCAAAATGGGACACACGAGATATGTAACAATTTGCCTGACAAAATGTATTTTTACATATAGTTTATGTATCCAATTGGATGTTGTGTAGGAAAACAGTAGGAAATCAATAAATCTCTTGGTCTATCCATTACTTCAAGGAGGAACAGATTTCTAGAAATGTAATTATGATTTTGAATTGAGAAGTATGCAAAATTCTAAAATTTTCTTATTTTGTGCTAAGTCAACCTATAGAAAAATATTTACAATTTCTATATTTCATAATTTGGTATGAAGATCCTTTCTCCCTTTCCCATTTCCAATGAAATTCTACTTAAAATTAAAAAAAATCTGTGTGGTGGCACTTTGTTCTTAAATTCACAAAACTTCAGAAGCACATATTTGAATTATCTAGGTCCCATAAAAGTATCTAAATGTAGTGCTTGAGAGAATCCTAAGTGCCTATTAGGACAAAATTCTGTTCCTTTAAAATTCATATATTGAAGCCCAAACCCTTAATGTGACTGTATTTGGAAATAGTGACTTTAAAAAGTTCAGTAAGGTTAAAAAGAGTCT
Organism: Arctocebus calabarensis; assembly: GCA_963573935.1. Lineage (NCBI taxonomy): Eukaryota > Metazoa > Chordata > Mammalia > Primates > Lorisidae > Arctocebus > Arctocebus calabarensis. The sequence continues at coordinate 24,909 of CAUYON010016297.1, read as the reverse complement.
CAAGGGTGAGATACCAATCCAATATAATGGGTGTCCTTATAAAAAAGTGCTTCAACATTACTCAGCATGAAACAGATAATACTAGGAAAGGGCTTTTCGAGTGCAACAGATTGGAGAAATCCTTTATCCACTATCCGCATTTACTAAACACTGGGAGAATTCAAAGGATACTTCTAATGCAGAAAATGTGGAGTTTTTTTTTCTTCAAATATCTAGCCTCATTAAACTTCGAAGTATTCACAAAGGAGAAAAGCCTAATTAATGGAGTGAATATGGGGAATTCTTCAGCTATACCCTTAGTACCATTCAACACCAGAGAATGTTTTATGCTTTATATATTTAAAACAACGGTATTAGTACATATAAACTTTAAATTGTTTTATTGAATGAATGCCTTTATTATGAAATGTTTCAACATAACTGTTTTTTAAAAAACTATAGTCTCCAATATTAAAATATGCTTATCCTTTAACTTTCCTTTGTCTGATATTAAAGCAACCAACCAAAATTCTTGCTTGATCTTTTACCCACCTTTTACATTTCAATTTAACTTTGCTGTTATACATAAAGTAGGTGCATATGCCATATAAATAATACATTGTTGGTAATTTTTTTTACCTGAAATAACAATTTTTGCTTTTGAATAAAGTGTTTAATTTACTTATTTAAAATAAAGTTTTTATTCTAGAGAATTTCTAGAATTACAAAAAAATTGCAAAGTTACAGTGGCAAGTTCTCACATACTCTGCACCCAGTTTCTGTATTATTAACATCTCACAGTAGAATAAGTTTGTTGCAATTAATGAACTAATATTGATACGGTATTATTAACTCAGTCCATATTTTATTCAGATTTCCTTAGTTTTTACCAAATGACCTTTTTTTCTCCCAGGAAACCATCAGAAGATCATATTAAACATGCCTTCTTTGGCTCCCCTTGCCTATGACAGTTTCTTTGACTTACCTTACTTTTTATGATCTTGTCAGGTTTAAAGAGTACTGGTCAGGGGCAGCACCTGTGCCTCAAAAGAGTAGGGCACTGACCCCATATGCCAGGTTCAAACACAGCCCCAGCCAAAAACTGCCAAAAAAAAAAAAGAACTGGTCAGGTATCTTATATTATAAAATATCTCTCCATTGAAATGTACCTGATGTTTTTCTCATTATTACCTCGGGGCTATGTGTATTTAGAGGAAGACAACAGAGGGAAATGCCATCCCATTAAGGGTACACACTGTCGACATGACATAACCATTAATGTTACCTTTGATCACCTGCTTGAAGCAGTGCCATTGAATTTCTCCATTGTAAAGTTATTCTCCTTCTCTTCCCTTTCATACTGTACCCTTAGAAAGGAAGGAACTATTTACAGCTCACACTTTAAGAGTAGGGATTTATCAGTATGTTGCAGGTTCCTGAGTGCAGCGTATCTACATAAATTATTTAGAATTGTTCTATGAGGTAGATTTATATATGCTCTTCATTTATTTATATGGTGCGATCCCATAAATATTTATTTCAAACTTTTCTCCAGTTGTTCCAGCTTTGGCCATTGGAAGCCCTTTCAGTTGGTTTATGATTGATTTCCTAAGATCACATGACTACACATGGTGAATGTGCTATTCAGACTTAGGCTGTTCAGCTCCATAGGACATGCTTTGACCATTCCATTTTTACTGGAAAATAGTTATATGTACTCTAAAACCTGAGACCATTTGACCCCAGAACCCTTAACTTAGACTTACAACTTTCATAGCAGGCCTAGAGCAGTGGCTCGTGCCTGTAATCCTAACACTTTGGCAAGCTGAGGTGGAAAGTTCACTTGAGGCCAAGAGTTCAAAAAGGAGCAAAACCTTGCTTCTACTAAGAATAGAAAAATTAACCAGGCATACTTAGCTATGCCTGCTATTCCAGCTATTTGGGAGGCTGAGACAAGAGGATCACTCAACGCCAGGAGTTTGACATTACTGTGAGCTATGATGATGCCACTGCGCTCTAGCCTGGGTGACAGAACAAGACTATGTCTCAAAAAAAAATTGATAGCAGCCAATAACCTTTTTATTACAGTATTAATTTTGATTCATATTATATTACATAAATGAAAATATAGGTTTTGGAGTGGACAAAAATACAGAAGAATGTGAGATTTTCAAAAACTCAAACATCACAATATACCTTTTGGGATGGCAAAAAAGCAAACAGCATGGAGAAAAATAAACTCCCATTTATTGTTAGTTGGAATGCAAAATGCTTATAAAACTACTATATTCTTTGGCTATGATATAGCAATAATGCTCCTTAGTATTTACCCAAAGAAACTATAAATTTATTTCTATCCAGAAACCTGCATGTGGATGTTTAAAGCAGCTTTTTTTCATAAACAAGATGCCTTTCAAGAGGTGAACAGATATAAACTGTAGTACATCCAGTCAACGGAATATTATTCAGCACTAAAAATAAAAGAGCTCTCTGGTGGGTACCTGTAGTCCCAGCTACTCGGGAGGCTGAAGCAAGAGAATTGCCTAAGTCCAGGAGTTGGAGGTTGCTGTGAGCTGTGACACCACAGCACTCTACCGAGGGTGATAAAAGTGAGATTCTGTCTCTAAAACAAAACAAAATAAAATAAAATAAAAATAAATGAGGTCTCAAGTGATGAAAAGATATGGAGAAAATTTAAATGCACATTACCAAGTGAAAAAAAACAATCTGAAAAGCTACATACTTTTGGATTCTAACTATGCAATATTCCAGAAAAAAAAAAATGGAGACAGGAAAAAGGACATGGACAGGGTTGCCACTAATTAGAAGGGAAAGAAGAAAAGAATAGTTTTTCTTACCTTGGTAAAGCACGGATAGGAAACAGTTGTAGGGCGTATAACAATATTTTCTGAAGAATTATGAACAACAATGTCCTTCTAATTGAAAACATCATTCATGAATACCAGAATCTCTTGATGATAAATTTTTATTCATAAAATGGAAACCTTTTAAATCTGGATGTCTACCTAACTTTGTTATTTATTTTTTAATAAAATGTTTTAATTATTAAAGGCATTTTTAATTATAGAGTCAATATGATGCAGAGAGAAAAAACTTGGACCCTCACTTAATCTGCCAAAACATTGTCTTCAGTTTTATAAGCTAATGATTTAAAAGCAGGTATGTTAATCATTATATGAAACAACACAGTTGCCTGAGTAACAAGCCATTCATTTGTCCTTGGCAAGACAAGGCAGACTTCAAAATCTTAAAAAGTTATTTGAATGTACTCAGTGAGTATCAATTGCTTTTAACTGGCTGTCCTAATATAATATAGGTATATTGGGGGCTGTGCCTGTGGCTCAAAGGAGTAAGGCACTAATCCCAAATGCCAGAGGTGTTGGGTTCAAACACAGCGCTGGCCAAAAATGCAAATAAATAAATAAGTAATTATAATAATAATAAACATATTAGCTTCAGTCATGTCCTTTACCCAAAGACATAGTTTGAAATATCATTTAAAAATGTCCTTTTGTAATAAAACTAAGTCCATGATGGTCTTTATTGCCATCTTTCTCAAGTAACGTAGTTTCTTAATTCTAGAAGATGGATAGCATTCTCTGTTATTTTAATATCTATGAATTTGTTTGTGTAAACACATAAATAAAAACTCGTCCTAGAAGAAATGCTACCCACCTCATTGCTGAATGTCACTGTGGGCACTTTCGAAGTCCTCCCCTTAGGATCCTGTGCACCAATGTCAATGCTTAGTCTATCCTGCAAAGCAATTTTGGGACTCTATTACTGGAATGGCTACAAGAACTGTCATCACATTACCCTTGATGTTCTGAATGTCATCAAAACATCTTCTTTTCAATATTTGATTTATTTGAGGGTAAAGAAAAAAGTCATTGGGTGGCAGATCAGGTGAGTAGGGAGAGCGTTCCAATAAAGTTATTTCTTTACTGACTGAAAACTACCTACCTCCCTATCAGATGGGGCATTGTCTTGATGCAAGAACAAAGTCGTTAGTGAAAAGTTCAGATCATCTCCATCTAACTCTTTCACATAGTCTTTTCAGCACTTCCAAATAGTAAACTCTGTTAACTGTCCATCCAGCTAGTACAGATTCATAATGAGCAATCCCTCTGTTATCAAAAAAGCTTAGCAATATTGCCTTGACTCTTGGTTTGGACTGACAGAACTTTTTTTGATTGTGGAGAATTGGCTGACTTCCATTCTACCCCTTGACATTTTATTTCATGGATAAAACAAGTATCCGTGTTTTATCAACAGTGACAACATGGCCCAAAACATCCTCTTGCCTCTCTAAAAAACTCTTAGGCAACTTTGGCTTTCTTTTGCTTTCATTCATCTGTTAGCTCCTTTGAGACCGTTTTTGCACACACCTTTCTCATGACAAGGTTATCAGTGAAGGTTTTCCCGTTTCTTTCTCAATGTTTCCTTAGTCTTCTGTGCTTCTCCTTTCAGCCAATGATTTTGACACACAATTTAACATACATTTGTGTTTTCATCAGCTCTGCTCATTATTGGCTGCCCTGACCTCTCTTCATCAGAAACTCTTCCTCTGCCCTCAGAAAAACATTTAATCCATTTGTGCACTGCTGTTTTCTTTGTGGCATGACTCCCATAAACTTGGACTAATATGTCCCCGATTTCACTTCCACATCGCCAAGTTTAACAAGAAATTTAATCTTTGTTCATTGTGCCTATTTAAGCTCTGACATTCTAGCAATAGGGCACACAAAAACACATAACAATAATGAACACCACTCAGCAAAACACTGCCACACGTTGACTCGAACATAGCTATGAGAAACTGATCTATTGAGGTTATAAAACATTACAGAGTTGTTTGTGTAGTGCTGTAGATGTAAAGTACATGATGGCAAGTTCGTGAACTTAATTATCAAATCTCATATATATTATGTGTGTGTTATTACAATTTCCAAACTGGAATAATTTCTTTCTCAATTTAACATTTTCTTAAATCATCATTTTAAACCATAATCTATATGACATTTATTTTTTAGACATTATTGAAGACTTCTTTGTGGCTTACTATGTGTCTGACTTCTGTGAATGTTCTGTGTTTGCTTACACAAGAGTGTTTCCCTGGTCCAGCTTATCATTTGTAGTTAAATCTTGTATCTGTGTGATGATTATGTTAACAAATGTCATTGGTAGCATTGATGGAAGCATTGATTGGTATCATCGATGAGAGCAGTAGCAATGCTGGGATTTGTCAAATAGGATTTACTTATCCAAAAATTTCAAAATGAGTTGCATACAGTGAGAATACATAATAAAGTGATTTTCAACATTATCCTGAAAATATAGAGTTGAAAACTTCTAATATCTCTATTGGAGAGATACACAGTTACTGAAGGAAATACCTGAGACAAAGAAGATCACATTAGCTCTTGTAGAAACCTAACTCTCCCCTTAGATCTTTGCTTATACGCATAGGTCTGAGAAATTTTGCAACAGACTAGCATAGATATATGCTTACAGCAAACTCACCTAGAACTGCTTCACCTCTTTATAATTCAATATAAGCAATGTTTTAACATATCTTTTTTTGGTTCATTGATTATGCTCCATTTGGTTGTACTTGACAAATATCTTTTTATTTTTCCCTGTGTGCCCCTATTTCCCAGCCTGGAAATTTCGTAGGAAGAGAGAATTGTAAAGCACCATGACTGCTCCTCGTTGTGATTTAAATATGGGTGGGAATGTTCCTAGAGCAAAGAGGCTCTGTTCTTATAATCATGCTATCCACCATCATTTACTCAGGATAAAGTTTCTCTAGTTTACAACTAGTTTCTCTAGTTTCCTAATGCCTTGACCCTTTAATACAGATGATATCATCACACCAGCTACTTGTGTGTGGGCTTATCTGCATGTGGGCAGACCCACCTGGAGTAGGATAGAGGAGCGGTGTCTCGGTTCCTAAGACCATCAGAAATATGTGTTTTCCAACCTCCAAAGGGATTGCCACCCACGTGTTGAGAACTGCTGCTCTAATACCTTCCCTGCTCCTTTTACAGACCTGTTCTTCATAGGGTAAAGTGATGTGACAAGTTCTGAAGGAGCAAACTTCTTCATACAGCAACTGCCTAAGGTTCTCCCATGGCTTCCTATTAGCAGAAGACTGGTTCTTCTCTTTTCTTCCCTCATGTGGACATGGAGCAGGAAAAACTATTCTCAAGGTACAGTTGAGAGAAGAAAGAACAAAATGAAAAGTTATGAAGAAGTGAAATCAGCAGATGGCAGAGTAAGAAGTCCCGAAGTTCATTCCACCCACAAAAACAGCAATTAAGCCAGTATATGTTCAAAATAAAGTGTGAAATAAAGAAGCTACAGAAACCCTGTGCAGAAGAGATACTAAGAATGCCCACAAAGAAAAGCATCATAAGCATTTTAGCTGCATCACCCTCTCCCTCGATCAGGCATAGAGTGACACTAATAGGAATCCCTTAGTGTGACATTCTCATAACAAGAAAAAGGAAAGCAAGAGAACTCCAGTAGCTTTCATCATCTCATAGCTTTATCTACCAAGGTTTCCCACAATCTGCATTAATGCAGAGTCAAGTTGATGGAGCTTCCTAGAGACCATGTTACTATACCCCTCAATGAGCAGCACTACCAAAGAAGGGATAACCACCAGGCCTTCACCAGAGAAAGAGTACTACTGGGCATTGCCCCCAAGCTAAAGAAATTGAGTCCTTTCCCTCACCTCCTAGGCCCCCTCCTACTCTATACCACCCCTCCACCTGTCCAGAGATACCAGTCCTTCCCATTGCAACAAGTACACTCTAGATCCCACATTTTCTGTGACACAACATATACCTACAGAGCCACTGCCACTATGAATGTGTCTGCTCTCTGAACCCAGACACCATGGCCATTCCAGGTATTCCCAAGTCCTAGACACTGGTTCCTTGATCATTCTGTATCCATCTGTACCTCAAATACCAGCACCAGCATCATGCACACTCCAAGTCCAGGAAATGTGTCTGCATGTACCCCAAATGCCACAAATAGCACAGAGAAGAATTCCCTTGGTCATGGCTATCCTCCATGTGTAAAAAAGACACCAGGAAGATTCTAGAGGCTTTTTATCATCTAAGACCTCAGTAGCTCTCACCACTACCATGGACACTTTCATCAACACATTTGGCCACCAAAGGGACCCTCAGTTTTTGCTGATAACTAGTGTCAACTGATGGAGCTCCATGGATATTATGCTGTTGTACTCTCACTAAAGACAGAATTGTTCCTGCACCCGCTTGGGTGAGACCAACCTGTATCTTTCAGCCAGAGCCCCATACGCACTCATAGGTGAAGGTCTTCCCCCACTGAAGTCAATTTATAATATGTGGAAGAGGTAATTCCTCCTCAAATGTGAATACATCAACTAAAGACTCATGGAAACATGATATCACTAAAGGGACACTGTAACTTTCCAGTAATTGACCTGCAAAGAAATGAGGATCTATGAACTGCTTGACAAAAAATTGGAAGTAATGATTTTAAGAAAATTCGGTAAGTTGAAAAAGAACTAAGATAGAAAACTCAATTATATAAAAATACATAAACAGAAAAGATATTTGACAAAGAGATAAAAATCACAAATAAATTCTCTTTACCTGAAGAATGCAATCATTAAAATGAAAAATGCATTAGAGAACTCCAAAAGCAGATTCAGTCAAGCAGAAGAAAACATACACAACTTGAAGAAAACTTGTTTGAAATTATCTAATTGGAGAAGAAAACAATTTTTTAAATGAAAAACGTGAGTAAAGCCTATGGAATTTATAGTAAACCCACCAAGCACATGAATATATGCATTATGGATATTTAAGAAGAAGAGAAATAAAAAAGGACCTAAAGCTTAAAGAAATAATAGCTAAAAATCCTCAAATCTTGGGAGGGAAATGGACCTCCAAGATGATGAAGCTCAAAAGACTCCAAGGAGAATAAAACCAAAAAAAGACTACACAGGAAAATAATTAATTTGTCAAAAGTCAAACACAGCCAGGCATAGTAGCTCACTTCTGTAATACTAGGGGAAAAGGTGGACGACTGCTTAAGGTCAGGAGCTTGAGATCAGTGTAAACAACAGTAAGACCCGATCACTACAAAAAATAGAAAAATTAGCTGAGTGTGATGGTGCACACCAGCAGTTACAGCTACTTGTGAGGCAGAGGCAAGGGAATCCCTTGAGCCTCGGAGTTTGAGGTTAAATGAGCTATGATGATGCCACTGCACTCTAACTAGGGTGACAGAGTGAGACTCTCTCTCTAAATAACATAAAATAAAATTTTGAAGGTAGTAAAAGAAATTCAACTTGTCACATATACAGGAAACTCTATAAGGCTGTCAGTGGATTTGTCAAAAGAAAATTTATAGGCCAAGCATGCATGAAATGCTATATTTAAAATACTTGGGGGTGGGGGGAATTCTACCAACCTACAATACTATACTCAACACAAGTATTGTCCTTTCAAAGTGAAAGAGAGAGAGTGTGTGTTTTTCACACAAACAAAAATTGAGGGAGTTTGTCACACTTAGACTTATAAGGAATGCTTAAAACAGGTCTTCAATTTAAAATATTAGCAGCAACATGGAAGCATAAATCTAACAGGTAAAAGTAAATATATAAACAAATACAAAATAATGTAGCACCATAAATGTGGTGTTTAATTTACTTTTGACACTTATATTAAAGTTACTAGATAAAAATTTGTTAGTTGACACACAATTTAAATAGAAAAAAATCTTTGACTTGAGGAACGTGTGTGTGAGGAAGGAAGTAAAAGTATGGCATTTTTGTAAGTGATTGAAGTTAAGTTGTCATCAACATAAAATAGATGGTTTTAACAAGGTATTTCATGTAAGTTTTGAACTATCACCAAAGAAAAATACCTATACTACATACACAAAAGATAAAAACCAAAGTAAATCAGCACAAGGCTACACTAAGTAACAAAGGAAGACAGGAATAAAGAAATATAGGGCAAAACATTTACTGCAATACAAACAGAAAACAATTAACAAATTGGCAATAGTATGTTCTCACTTTTCAATAATTACCTTAAATGTAAGGTAATGATAATCATCAATCAAAACAAACAGAGCAGTTAAATATGTGGGAAAAGAAACAAGGTACAATGATATGCTGACCACAAGAGAATAATTTTACAGGTAAAGTCATGCATAGGTCTAAAGTGAAAGAATGAAAAATATATATTTTAATACAAAGATAACCAAAAGAAAGTGGATATGGCTATTCTACAAAGCAAAACAGACTTTAAATCTAAAACTATCATTATATATGGATAAAGGTCATTATATAATAATAAAAGGCTCAATTTCAACAGGAAAATCTAATAATTATAAATATAGTATTAGAAGTTATACCCAAACTAATTAGCACAAAAAAAGGCATCCAAAATGGAAAGGAAGAAGAAAAATTGGCTCTATATGTAGAAAAAAAAATGATCATATACATAGAAAATCCTAAAGGCACAACATAAAACTGTTAGAACTAGTGTTTTGGTCTATCTAGCTACTATAGAAAACTTAGGAATCTAAAAATAGACCTGTCATTTGATCCTACATTTCCTCTACCAGGTATATATCCAAAAGACCAAAAATCACATTATAACAAAGATATTTGTACCAGAATGTTTAATGTAGCCCAATTCATAATTACTAAGTCATGGAAGAAGCCCAAGTGCCCATTGACCCATGAACGGATTAATAAATTGTGGTATATGTACACCATGGAATATTATGCCACATTTAAAAAGGATGGAGATTTTACCTCTTTCATGTTTACATGGATGGAGCTAGAATATATTTTTCTTAGCAAAGTATCTCAAGAATAGAAGAAAAAATATCCAATGTACTCAGCCCTACTATGAAACCAAATAGCTAAAACCAATTATAACTATATGAAAGCTATAACTTGGTTTCATATGAAAACTATACCCCAATTATAGCCCAAGAATATAGGGAAAGGGGATAGGGAGGGAAGGGGAGAGGGGTGGGTGGAGGGAGGCAGGGTAATTGGTGGTACCACACCTATGGTGCATCTTACAAGGGTACGTGTGAAGTTTACTAAATGTGGAATAGAAATGTCTTAACACAATAACTAAGAAAATACCATGAAGGCTATGTTAACCACTTAGATGAAAATATTTCAAATTGTATATAAATTCAGCACCGTGTACCCCATGATTGCATTAATGTACACAGCTATGATTTAATAAAAAAAGAAAGAAAGAAAAAGTTCAGTAATACATAAAATAATGTATTGCATAAAAAAATTTCTGACTTCCCATAAATTCCTACTACTAATGTTGACTATAAGCCTTACTGATAACATAAACAGGTGATTAACACATACTTTGTAAATTATATTGTTTTTCTACAATAAAGTAAGCTAGAGGAAAAAAAAACCACTACCATAAACAGGATAACTTAAAAACAACAGAAATTTATTTCTCCCAGTTCTGAAGACTACGAAGTCCATGATCAAGGCAGATTTGATAATTGATGAGAGTTTACTTTCTGTCTCAGAGATGGTGGATTCTTGCCATGTGATACCTTATGTTCATAGATTGGAAGAATTAGTATTGACAAATTGTTTACACTAACCAAAGTAGTCTACACATTCAATATAACACTTCTCCAAATTTCAGTGGAATTCTTTACTAGAAATAGAAAAAAAATCTTAAAATTCGTATCCTACCATAAGAGAAGAACTTCAAATACTTAAAGCAATTTTAAGCAAAAGTATCATTTTTCCTGATTTCCAATTATTTTTCAAAAGTGCACTAATCAAAATGATATGGTACTAGCATTAAAAACAGATATAGAAACTGATGGAATAATTTTAGATTTACAGAAAAGTTGCAAAAATAATACCAACTAGTTCCTTTAACCTTTTGTGAATCCTCCATCCTTAAATGTTAACATATTATATAATTGTAGTATATTTGTCAAAACTAAGAGATTAGCAGTGGTAGATTACTATGACCTGAACTCCAGACTTTTCTCAAGTTTCATCCATTTTTCATTTGTTTCCTTTTTCAATTCTAGATTCCAATTCAGAGTGCCATATTGCATTTAGAAATGACCCTCTTAGTTCAAAACAGGCCACCTGTATATAAGCTACGAATTGAAAATCTTTATCATGAACTTTTTCTATATTTTCTATTTTAAGTTTTCTTTCTCCATATCTACTACCTGATGTTTTTTGAACTGTGGCCTTATGTACTTGAATGTTCTTATTTGGTTTCCTCAAATACTTATTTTTAACGCTATTATTCCTTTGAGAATTAGTGTGAAATCATTTTTCTTTCTTTCATTTTCTCTGTCTCTTTATCTTTCTTTCTGTTCTCTTTCTTTCTCTTTGAAGGCTTCCTGAATCTATCTATTGCTAACTCAAAAGAAATAATCACTCACTTCACTGAACTAGTTCCTTTAATTTATCATAGAATTCAGAGTTTGAACTGTACCTGATGTGACCGCACTGTGCATTCTCTCCTAAGAGATCAGTCTTTCTCAACCTTTTTTTCTTCGGTAAACATCTACTTGTTCCCAGCAATAGTTGCAACTCATCATTGCAATGATTCTCAACAGAAAACTCATTTGACTCTTGCTCCAACAGTGTGTTCTCCCATTATCCCAAATATAAACTCAGCAATAAAATTTATATACACAGAAAGTGTTTTTTTAAGACAGATGCTATTACAAGAAATATTTTAACTTTTGTGATTTACTTATAAAATGAGTTGAGAAATAAATTTTCCAAACAAATTAAAGCTTTGTAGAAGCAAGAATACTTTTGCAGATCAATAAGAAATCAAGGAAGATGCCTTTTAATGTAATGTGTTAAAACATACTTGAAGGTGTCTGACAGAACTGAGTTTAAATCTCTGATCTTTTACTGTCTTTACTCCTGGACATGTTATTTAAATGCTTTAAGCTTCAGCTTTCTCATCTATAACACGTAAATAATAATCCCCATTGATAGGGTTGTTTTAATAACTAACTATCAATGTAAGTGCTGTGTAACTGCTGTGGTATGATGATGAACACAGCAGGCAGGAGAAGAATGGAATGTGAAAATAGATTTTTTTAAACTGTTTCAGGATAAACTAACCTACAGTGTCAGAACGCAGGTACAAGCTGTATTGATGATGAAGGTAGTGTCAGAATAAGGTACAACGTGGAACTATGGAAGCCTAGAAATATTCTGTTTCTTGATCCAAGTGATGGCTATGTCGATTTCTTTAATTCTTAAAAATTCATCAAGCTATACAATTATTATTGGAATACTTTTCTATATGTATGTAGCAGGCTGAACTTCAAGAAAAATATTATTTTAAAAAGTGTTCCTGACACTCCCACCATCAACTGCTCTGTGCCTTGCCCATAATATTTACTGTACTCAATTAACACTTTTGCATGTCACTGCTTGCCATTCTTTAGAATTTTTAAATTATATTTAAAAACAGATTGTTTTCATGATTCATTTTCTCAGACTCTGCCTCTTGAATCTTTTTTCTTCCAATTTCTCCAAATACTAACTTAACTGCATCTTTCATCATCAAATGTGCACTGAAGAGTTATAAAACATAATTGACATCCATCATGAGGTTGGTTTTTAAAAAGAAAAGCAGGAATTTTGATTAATAGAATCATTATGTCAGAAAGAGCCGTCAGTGGGTGAGTAAATAAGTGAGAAAATGATAGTCTCATGTTTTTAAATTAAATTACATTGCTCAATGCTTTGAGTCCAAAGGATTTCTAAAATTTAAAAAAAAAGTTATACTCAATTGTTGAATTCATCCTGAAATAAATTTCAGATCTCTACTCTGAACATTTCGTTAAAAATTCAATTGTATGCTAAATTATGCAAAGCTATACATCTTCCACATTTAACCCATCTAAATCTCTATTGGTGTGTTTTGCGAGCATGTGCACAACTGACCAGTATTTGCTTTTCATTAGCCTTATATTTCAGTAAGGGAAAGATCAATACAAATATCTGATTCTTCACTATTGGCATCAACAAACTGATGATGAGGCTGAACCAGACCTTCTGCCTTCTCACTTCCTTTATCACCCACATCACTCCTCAACACACACAGACACTTCCAAAAGAACAAGCACAAAAGGACAATTATCACATTTTAATTCCACATTCCTCCTCATTTTTGCATATAGAGTTGCACATATAAAAGGGTCTCCATGCCCACATGCCATATGCTAAACAATCCTGGCTTGCAGAGACTGGAATGCTTGGTGGAATTCATAGATGTGCATTTATTTAAATTTTGCAGGTTTTCATGTCTCACCACAGTTCTTTGAGATTGCCCTTGCATTACCATTGAAATGAGAACGAGACTACTATTCTTTGACAAATCTTACGACTCAATTGCATCCTCAAACTCTTCTGATATTTAGAGACTCATTATTTGGCTATTAAGCAGTTATCCCTGTGATTCCAACTCCAAACTATTGGCTTATCCGTTTCTTATCTGTTTCTCTAAACTGTTCCATCCTCAGGCTGAAGCACAAATTTATTCTGGTTTAGTGATATTATCCTCCCATCATCAAGCCGTCTCACATCCTCTGCACCATCTGTTTGTGGTATATTCACTACAGCATTTGCTACCAAGAGGAAAGTATTTTACTGGAGTTACTTCTTGATAAGCCAAGAGACTTTGAAATTACTGTTTCTTTATTATATGTTCAGGGATATTAATATATATATTTTTAAACTTCAGTGTTAGTGTGGTAAAACAAAAGGCACTCTAACCTTTTTGTTCTAGGTACATATGTTCTCACCAGTAAGGATTAACACTAAAAGTTCTGGGATATTGTGTTCTCCTATTCTTTTCCACACTTTAATAATTGTGCACACTCCATCTTAAATGGATACCATATTACTACTCTGCCTAATTATTACATTTCTGAAGGGAGCAAAAAAAAAAATAGATTTGATTCAGCAGATATTAATGAAGAAATAAGGTTGATGTGAAAACTGTTTTGTAGTTTTACTGTTCAAATTCAAGGGAAGTCCTTTCCCTTTCATAATCTCTCAATTGTCCCTATAGTTCACTCAGCAGAATCCAGTTTACCAAATGACAGCTATTTCATTTGTTAAGGAATTCTCCCAATTTATCATATCTTGTTCTAAACTTCATCCAAACTTAAATGTTTTTGTTTTTTTTTTTTTAGTTTTTTCCTAGCCTGAGAAGTATGGTAAGGATTCTCTTCAAAAGGCAATTGCCATGGTGACTTGTAGTTTTACCTGTGCATATATACACACATGCACTTCCTATACTGACTCTGAAATTACTTGGTAATTTATGAAATTAATAGTGATTGGTCATATAAGTGAGATAAGGTCTCTTGCTGATAAATGTTTAACCACTAGACCACAGGGTGAAAAAGAAAAGAAACAACCACCTCTGACTTGTAGCCTGTTAGGGTTTTCATAGAATAAATACTCCCACTATATCCCAACAACAGCACTGAATATGCAGTGGGGATGTTGTCCACAGGGGACACTTCCTAGGACAGAAAGCACCATGGGAATAAAGTTTCAGTGTGCATCTAGAGGGGCAAATAAAAAACACGTGACCTGCCATATCAAACAATGAAATTTATAAGAGTTGAAGAAAATACATTTAGTAGATGTGGTTTGTATTGTGTTTGAAATATGTGATTTTGTTTAAAAATATTCATATTCAAGCCAGGCGTTGTGGTGGGCATCTGTAGTCTCAGCTACTCAGGAGGCTGAGGCAAGAGAATTGCCTAAGCCCAAGAGCTGGAGGTTGCTGTGAGCTGTAACACCACAGCACTCTACAAGAGCAACAAAGTGAGACTCTTTGTCTAAAAAAAAAAAAAAAAATTCATATTCAATGACTATGCTCCAAACATACTTACCTTCTCTCAGTCTTGTTTTGTATACTAAGATGAATCATACATAATTTTTTAACACATAAGGAATTTAAATAACTTTATCATATTTTTAGGGCACTTGACAATTGTGATCTAATGTTAAAAAACAATTTAAAGTAGAACGTTGGCTCGGCACCTGTGGCTCAACAGGCTAAGGCGCCAGCCACATACACCTGAGCTGGCTGGTTCGAATCCAGCTTGGGCCCACCAAAAAACAATAATGACGGCTGCAATCAAAAAATGGCCAGGCATTGTGGCGGGTGCCTACAGTCCCAGCTACTTGGGAGGCGGAGGCAGGAGACTTGCTTGAGCCCAGGAATTGGGGGTTGCTGTGAGCTGTGATGCCACAGCACTCTATCCAGGGTGACACCTTGAGGCTCTGTCTCAAAATAAATAAATAAATACATAAATAAAGTAGAATGTTATTAAAATTACCTTCTTAATGAATTTGCAAAATGTATAGAATATGACAAATTTTAATGTTTCCCATTTTATAAGTAGTGAATTCTATTTTATTTATTTTTAGCTAATTTATCAAGAATAAGCATGATTTTGTAATAACATAATTTATACATTTATAGTTTAAAATATAAACTAGTTTGCTTTTATAATTTTTGTGATTTGATTCTAAATATTGAATGGATATAAAAGGTTCCAATCTATCATTTGCAAACACATTCCACAAAACATTTCCATAAATATATAGTCTTTATTCCAGTATGAAAATCTAAACTATGCATAATGATCACTAAATTTTCTCTTTATATTGGCATTTGAAATAGTAGACATTTTGATGAGGCAATCAAAAATTTTGATCAAAGGTATATAAATTATGCCCCTGATGAGAAAATTTTTACTTATAAAATAATAATTTTTTCTGTTTGTTCCACTTTTCTTTTAATATTATGTTTTTATAAAAAATGGATGCTGCTGTGGGATCCAAAGATAGTATCTGACTTCTTAGGACTTCATTTTAATTCATCATTTAGAAATCCAGAATAAACTAATAATCTTATATTCTATATGGCATAGAATGTCACATTAAAAAGTCTAAAAGTTAAAAACCATACATTTTCTAACTATAAAATAACACATGGAAAATTATTAGAAAAATAGCATCAAAAACTTAGAAAAATAGAAAAGTTTAAAGCTAAAATATTATTAACATATAATCAATAATCTTACTCTTTACTTCAATCATCATTGTAGAAACTTTTAATATATGATGTTTTAGTAATTCAGTATTTATATACCCACAGATACATAAAGATATGTACTTCCTTTTTAAAAAAAAATTGTTTTGCACTATACACAGCTTTTTAGCCTCCAGTCCTATACTTTGAACATCTTATTGTATAATAGTATTAGGAATTCTTCTATAACATAGCTTTCATTTTATATATTATAGTCCATTGTATGAATGAAATATAGTCTATTTAAATAATCTTTTTTTATTCATAATATGATAGTTCCTCTTTTCTTATATTGATAACAACACAGCTAATAAATATTCCTGTCTTTGTCCGCATTTGCATGGTTTGGAGAAATTACTAGAGTTTGAGTCACACACATTTTAAGACTTTTGATTCATAAAGAAAAATTCACCTGTTAAAAAATGTGCTAATCTGTGCTAACACTAGCACTAAATGATAGCACCTGTTTCTCCATGTTCTGATACTGAGCAGTACTATCTCATCTACTTCATTGTTGCCAATTTTATTGTAGCAAATTTCGATTAACTATTTTTGTTCACAATGAAAATTTTTCATTTTTCTTTACAATGAAAGTAGCAAACATACCAAAAGAGATAAATTCAAATTGTTACAGATACTCTTAATAACTTGTAATTCATACACTCTTTATAGTTCATAAATAAGGATCATGTTTACCACTATTTGTTAGGAAATAGTTTGCCTAGAATCTGTCTAATTTCTGCATGTCTTGTGATCCTTTCATTTTGGGCTATCTTTTTAAGGATAATTGCATAGAGAACACCATTAGAGATAAGGTATTCCTCTGCAGCAGAGGCAACATTTGGTAGCTATCCAGTATAATAAAGATATGTTTCCCTTTGTGGTAAAAAAAAAAAAAAATGAATAAGTAGGCCAGCAGTTATGAAAGAATGTGGTTTCTGAAAGTTCTATTTCCACATCTCTGATGCCATCCATTTGCATACACAGCATCCTCCTGGCCCTCAGTCATGTTATTCCTATGAGAAATGAGTGCAGGCAAACCAGTGCAAACATGGTGTCTGCTCCACTGTGAGCAATGAAGTCTTTTGTCTCTATTCCAAGAATCTCATGTATTCTGCCAACACCCATGGAACTGTGGCAGGCTAACTTGTTAGCCTACGGTTAGGGTAAAATCTCAGGGCCTTCAGAGATGTTGTCAAGTTGAGACTACTAAATCTTAGGGACAAATTTGTTGTATATATGCTTATAAAAACAATTTAGACATAGCATCATGCTAATCAAACAATTTAATCTTTGAGTGACTCAAATTGCTTAGCACAAGTAGAAAGAGGGAGGAAAGAAGTGATAAAAGAAGGGTAGAGAGAAAGAGGAAATATGCATGTGTTTGGGGGCCAAACATAAGTACTTGATTCTAGTCAGAAAATTTGCCATTTTTTTTCAGGAAAAAAAAACTATAACTCCTTCCTAGAGAAACAACTTATTCATCGAGCCACTTTAATTCCTGTTTTGGAAAGGATAGAGATCGAAATCAATCACTAGATCAGTAACTCAGATGGTAGCCATAGCAGAAAAAGTCATCTTTGAATATGAAGCATTGATTAAAGATTGTATTACTTCTTATACCATATTATTACACTAATAAATCTGTATGAGGCAAAATCACAAGAAAAGTTGTAGATAGGTCTTTAGAGGAAATTGGCCTTCTAAGCTGAAGCTATTATAGTTTTGGTTTACTATATCATAGTGATAGGATGGAATAGCAGGTGTTTTTTAGTATTTTAATTTTTAATAAAATATTAGTGTATGGTATACATATCACCATGTATCAAGCATTGGTATCAAATATTTCTCCTTTTATCTAGAGGGCAACTTTCTTAGAATATAAGTATATTTCTTAACATTTGCCATACAAAGTATGGGTTTTAGCTTACTTATTTCCTTGTTTTGGCTTTTTTGTATGTTCCTTTACTTTATGATAAAACATGCCTTCTTGGAAAGCATATCAATACAATAAATTCTAAATTATGTTAAAGTCAAAATTATAATTATGAGAAAAGCAATTCAAATGCTTGCTTATTTTATCCAAGGTCTTTGGGGGCACTGTACTTCAGAGACTTGTCACCAAATGCAGAGCTTCTACTTGCTTCAAAGAAAACTTTTAAAATGAAAGAAATAAAGAGAAATATTGAAGACTAATAGGTCATATTGTGAATGCATGTTTACTGCTACCTTCTGTGGTTGGAACTAATGTAGGAATTAAAGGACAAATCCAAATGAATGGTAAGCTTAATCTTAACTGTTATCATCTATTGTATCATTTTTGTATTTATTTTTGATAACCTATGAATGTGTTATGAATTCACAGCATAAAGTCAGTATAATGGTCATGAAATCACTTGTATGGATTAGAAGATGGGATTCTGGTTTCAGTGAGG
Organism: Arctocebus calabarensis; assembly: GCA_963573935.1. NCBI lineage: Eukaryota > Metazoa > Chordata > Mammalia > Primates > Lorisidae > Arctocebus > Arctocebus calabarensis. Next base: position 6,293 of record CAUYON010016297.1, on the reverse strand, counting down.
CAGTGACTGTATCTTTTCATCTCTGGGACAAATCTGTAACTTTAGAGTGATATTTCAGTGGTTATTAACTTCTTGGGAGGTTACATCACTGAATGAGAACAAGCAAAAAAGCCTCAGGAGTAAGAAAAGAACACTAAATACTAACATTTTGCATGAAAATTGACAGGGATCATCCATATCTCTAAATCTAATAATTCAGTACTAAGAAGCCCTTAACTAGATGATCCTTACGATTCTGTGATCTAAGGCTTAGATGTGACTTAACAAATCCTAGAAATATTAAATCAAGTACATATAGTGCTAATAAAAATTATTTCTTTTGGCAATATATATAGGATTTCTTTTCATAATATAGTAACTTTTCCATAACAAAATTATTCATAAAAAAAAAAAAAGCATTCTATACCCTGGCCATGCTACGTAGCTTTTATGCACAATTTTATTCAACTGTCATGACCATCTGTCCAGATAAATGACTCCAAGTTTAAGAAAAGAACATATATATTTGCTGCAGAATGTGTAGTCCAAAGTTAAGTTCTACATAAAGTTCACTGAGGCAGGAAAATGACAAAATATGAATAATAAAAAATAGAGTTTGGTGTTTCTAGGAAAAAAAGGATAGTAGTGTGCAAATCAGTGATGGTTGAATATTGAGTTTTTGCTATAACAGTGTATAAACCCATTATTTTTACTCATCAGAAATCAATGCTGTTCTTTTATATGTAGGATTTACAACAGTCTATTTTTTATACTGTAATAGCAATCCAGCCCAACCTAGCTAAATACAGCCTGTGTTGGCTATCTGCTTCTTTTATAGCTCATTACTTTTCAAGGTGCTATCAGCTCTAAGAACAGGACTGACATTTTTTCCCTGCAGAGGTTCACAGAAAAAGTATATTTGGTATAATTGATTATTTCAGGGATTTCCAGTGTTTCTGAACTATTGATGGTCACTATTAACCCAAAAGAAAACAATCAAGAATATAATTAAGGCTGGGCATAGTGGCTATCCGCTGTAATCCTAGCACTCTGGGAGGTCAAGGAGGGTGGATCTCTTGAGCTCAGGAGTTCAAGAGGATCCTGAGCAAAGTGAGACCCACCCACCCCATCTCCACCAAAAATAGAAAAAGGAGCTGGGCATGGTGGCACAAGCCTGTAGTCCCAGCTACCTGGGGAAGCTGGGGCAGGAGGATGGCCAGAGCCCAGGAGTTTGAGTTGCTGTAAGCTAGGCTGAGGCCACAGTACTCTAACCTAGGCAACACAGCAAGATTGTTTCTAAAAAAATAAAAGGAAATATACTTAAGGTGTGCACATTTTAATTATCAGAGAAAATTTCTCATCAACAGAGCAATACACATTTCAGCAAGACACCAAATAAATTTTGTTTTTTCACTATAAACAGTAGTAGTCTAATGAGTCTGCTGAAGTAAAAGCCTTTCCTTCCTGACTTCTGTATTGGCTACCCAATACAGAGTTTACTCATGTATGTAAAAAGAAAACATTGCAGCTTTCCTGGTTAATACTGCAACCAACCCTTATACGATGCTCATTTTTCTTGGTTGCATTCCACCTGAAACCCGAAAGTATACTTGTTAAGCTAAGTTATCTGTTTTGACCAATGAGTTTCATGAAAGAAAAGATATCATTGCTCATGTATCACTTCATTTCTCATTACCATTGGTAGACGAATCTTAAGAAAAAGCAAAGTGATACTTTTAAGGTACATAAGAGCAGGTAAAATGTAAAATACACAAAACAAGGGAAAAATTTTTGACATTTTCACATTTACTTCTAAACTTTCAGAGTTTAAATTGGGATCAATTTCGGGGGGGAAACCCTTCAAAATTTGAATCATTTATTTAAATCTCCAGATTATGGAAAACTCATGAAAAAAAATCATGGGAGACTGTATTTGCTCAAGAGATTTCTGGCATTCTTGCCTGCCTCTAGAGTTAGCAATGCACAGGAGAATAATGAATCTTTCAGAAGTTGGCACTGTTGACTGCAATACCTGCCAGCAAGCAGAAGTGCTAGTGAAAAATTTTAACTTGGAGGTGAAGCTCCCAAGAGACAACAATCTGTTGGAATTGTTAAACAGGGGAGTGGTCACCTTTGTCTTCTTTTCCTCATAGATGAAGGGTGGGTACAATGAGATGAGTTTGATATAATCACTGTTTCCACTTTCATTATGAACTATATGTTGCTTCTAATGTTTTTACAAAGAAATGAACTACTGAAGCCACAGGGATCACTGGAAAATCTGCTGCCACAACTTAAACCATTAACTGCACTAAATTATTTCCTTTAGTTTGTTCTAATTTACAATCCCTCCCTTTGTAAGCTCTTTCTTTTGTAGTTTGTAGCAGGAAGATGGATTAAGCCGTGAGCCCAAGAAAGCAAAGTGGGACCAAGGAAGCCAGCTCAGATTTCAGTCAGAATGTTAGAGGAATTGTAAACTTGCAGATACTTCTGCCACCTTCTGCACAGAGAAAACTTTTTATGGACTTTTTCCCACATATAATATTTCATAGTGATAGCATTTATGACTTTGCCAAAAGAAGAAAGAGTAGTGGAATGATGACATTCTCATTAGTTTGCCTTTTATAAACAGGAATTTAGACATCAGTTAATATCTGCTTGGTAGTTAGAGAGCAAAGGACTGCCTGTGAAATTACTACACAAAGGAAATGCCAAACTGCATCTTTCAGTATATCACCTAACAAGCCTTTAGCGACAAAAACTATCCATACAGTGGTCTGCATGTTGCTGTTACTGCGTCATAAGTTTCTTATTTGTAGGTTTGTAGGAATCATTTCCATTTTTAAGAAGATAAGGATACCCAAGCTCATTTTCACATATTTCTAGTCTATATTTTTACACTATGTAGATTCCTATCATGATATAGTTTAGCTTCAAAAATATGATTAAGTAGAAAATAGCTGGGCCAATTCAATAAATCAGAAAGATAAATTTTAAGAGATATGTGAATATAACCAAACCTGGAAATTCATTTCTACAGGAAATCAATATGATATTTTCAAAGGATTAAGAAGAAATTTTACATGAATATAAATAAAACTGGCATTTGTCATAACATTAAATAGACAAAAAATGACAAGAATTATACATACTTGTGCTTTATGAATAAATTTAATATATGTTAGATGGGGCTTTCTTCTTCATTTTATGAAAAATATTACTTAGTATTATGGAATAAAATCCACATAATATATTCTTGTGTGTGTATATGTGTGTCTGCATATGGAGGGACATATTGTGGCAACTTTTCCAAAAAAATTTGTGAGTATAGTCATAAGAAAAATCTTGATAATAAAAAATAATTTAAAATATACTTTTCTGTGTCTCCTTCTTTGTGAATATTGTCTTGCCATTGGGAAACAGTTACCAATCCAGGAATTAAAATGTTTCTCAGCACTCACACACAGGAAATGATGTTAACTGGTAATTGAATGGTCAGTGGACAGTTATAATTGGAAAAGCATTTCCTAACGGAGATGCAGGTAATGAAAGCAGAGAGTGGCAGTGTTTGGGGGCTGTGGAACACACCAAAATACGCTTGTTTATTTTTAATATTGTGTTGATTTTGGAAGAGTGTAAACTAACATCTTCACTGAATTAAGGCAACGATACTACCTCTGATTCTCTGTGGTGCCTCATCCTACCTAACAAAACAGCAGATAGTTAGATGCCATCACATACTATCACAATTAGTATCCTGCTTCAGTGATATATAAAGATGTAACCCTGGTGCCTGAAGTAAAGTCCTCCAGAGGCCCCTCTGGGTGCTAAACTAAGTGCTATCAGAGTGACTTGTCCAGTCAGTCCTGCCTTATTATTTTCTTAAAATCTACTGAATGTATGTGTATGTTACATGATCTTGCACTTATGCATGTAACACTTTAAAAGTTTGCTTTTGTAAGAATATCAATGGACATCTTCTTTCTCCAAATTGATTTCTTCTTTTTTTTTATGTTTTATGTTTACTGTTCAAATATATTATTTGAGATGAAAGACTGCTGATATAAAATATTTTGCATATGGAAAGATTCTGGAATAACATGATGCTAATATCACACATTTACTTCATACTCCCTAATGGCATCTTAAGAATAAAAAAAATAGTTGAATTTATTATTAGTGGTACTGCTAGTTTACATAAAGGAAAATGTGTTATTGAGGGGGGGAAATGTGCTGTAGTAATCTTAGTTCAAAAAATAGTTATATAAGGAATACTCCTAGCAAAGGTTTCAGCCTATAACATAATGTACTTGCTGCATTACTAAGGACAAGGTTGAGCTACAAGTATTGAAGTCTTGATAATAGTGTGTGAAATAAACCAGTAGATGTTTCTCTATTATGTGAAATTCCAAGTAGGCATTCCAAGGTGAGTATGAGGCATCGGTGCAAGGTCCAGACTCCCTACTAGTATGGCCTTGTCTTCTTGGTCTAAGACATATTCCATTTCATCCATATTCCATTTAAGGGAGTAAAGAAGGAGCAAGTAATCTTCATATGATCTCCATAAGCTTGCACAGGAGATTCCCCTTCCAATCTCTTTTATCAGAAATTACAGCTCTTTGGCAGGTTGAGAAATTCACTTTCCCTCTTGAGAAGATGTGGGTCCAACCATAAATCAGGTCCTCTATCACCATGAAAGAGGAAGAGAAAAATATTGGAGGACAAACAGCAGTTTCTACTAACAGCGGACGTATAGCTTGCACTTAGGTGACAGTAAAAATAATGTCTGGACAGTTCGCATCAAGAAAGGAAACAATTTTTCTTTGACATATTATTTGATACAAATATTTACATATTTGTCTTATTATCATATAGTAAGACAGTTACTGCATATTATTTTCATATTATCATTTCAGAAGAACCATGCTTGAACTCAGATATCTTTTCAGGAGCTATAAGTCCTCATTATTGGAAAATTAAGCTGCCTCTATGTGCTAGAAGGAAGTAGCTTATTGTTTCGTTTGTTTTATTCCTTGACAGCAAACAATCCCAGCATTTAGTAACATAAATCACTACTATTTGGTTATCTCTTTAATATTGTGAGTGGTCTAAGCTCACCAGGGCAGTGATTCTGTTTGTGATATGAGCTGTGACTGCAGTCATCTGGGGACTCACTGTGCTGGTGTGTCATTTATGTCACTTAAATGACTGGCAGTGGGCAGGTCAGCAGAAGTTGCTCATTAGAGACCCTCAGTGCCCTCCACATGTCTTACCCTATGCCTTAGCTCCTCCTGGGATAAAGCCATTGTTCCAACAGTCAGGAAAGTAAAAGCTGTTAGTCTTCCTAAGGAAGGATTGCCCAAACATCTCTTCCGCCATGGTCATTCTTTTTTTATTTTATTTTATTATTAAATCTTAGCTGGGTACATTAGTGCAATCAAGGGGTATAATATGCTGGTTTCATATATGATCTGAAATATTTTCATCAAACTGTTTAACATACTCATCATGGCATTTTCTTAGTTATTGTATGAAGACATTTGTATTCTGCATTTAGTGAGTTTCGCCTGTACCCTTCTAAGATGCCCCATAGGTGTGGCCCCACTAATTGCCCTCCCTCCACCCTAATCTTCCCCTTTCCCTTCCCTCCCTTTCTCCATATTCTTGTGCTATAGTTGGGTTATAGCCTTCATATGAAACCCTTAAATTAGCTTCATAGTAAGGCTGTGTACATTGGATACTTTTTCTTCCATTCTTGAGATACTTTGCTAAGAAGAGTATGTTCCAGCTCCATCCAGTAAACATGAAAGAGGTAAAGTCTCCTTCTTTCTTTAAGGCTGCATAGTATTCCATGGTATACATGTACCACAATTTATTACTCCACTCATGGGTTGATGGGCCCTTGGGTTTCTTCTATCACTTAGCAATTATGAATCGGGCTGCAATAAACATTCTGGTACAGATGTCTTTATTATAATGTGATTTTTGGTCTGCTGGGTATATACCTAGTAAAGGAATTATAGGATAGAAGGGCAGGTATATTGTTAGATCTCTAAGTATTCTCCAAACATCCTTCCAAAAAGAACGTATTAGTGTGCATTCCCACCAGCAGTGTAGAAGTCTTCCCTTTTCTCCACATCCACACCAACATCTCTGGTTTGGGGATTTTGTTATGTGGGCTAATCTTATTGGAGTTAGGTGATATCTCAAAGTAGTTTAGATTTGCATTTCTCTGATGATTAAGGATGGTGAGCACTTTTTCGTGTGTCTGTAGGCCATGCGCCTGTCTTCTTTAGAGAAGTTTCTCTTCAAGT